>JADGIL010036140.1:0-15019 GCA_020352625.1 Cactoblastis cactorum
ACTTTCAATGATACCAAAACCAGCCCGATACAAATACTATAGCCAAAGATATTTTATTACAAGTACATACATACTATAATGCGAAAAGACTTTTTCCCCGACCTAATATAAATTTTGTATACTTACATATTGTTTGATTTTGATGTATTTGTAGGGCTTCGGTAGCGATAGTGAAGTCGCGCGATCTCCACTGGGGGCTGCTGGCGACGCGGGACCACAAGGAGATTTCGCTGAGCTCGCTTCGCATGCTGTTGGTCGCCGACGGCGCTAACCCCTGGTCGCTCTCCTCCTGCGACCAGTTCCTCTCTGTCTTCCAGAGCAAGGGTCAGTGTGCCGAAATTATATGTTATTTTATATGTTTGACAATTCGAATGATTAGTGCAGTGACAGTTACAGTTTGATATTTATGTCAGTTTGACAGTAGTTCTTAGCCGTAGATCCGCCATTGTTTGAGGGGTTTAAATTCAATATTTTTTGTAATTAATGGGTAGACCTAAAGAAAAGGACATTTTTTATGGTAATCAGGAATGTTAGGATTATCTAGTGGTAGGAAACACTAGAAAATAACAAGCGTTTTTAAAAATTTTGGGCATTCCCTTATTTTTTTAATTCTTATCCCTATTGTGTGTTATGCAGTCACTATAAAGAGTATATTTATTATAGGCGTTCGTGGTGATGCGATTTGCCCATGCGCATGTAGCAGCGAATCAATGACAGTGTGTGTTCGGCGCGCGGGGCGGGGCGGCTCGTCGGCGGGCCGAGGGGTACTCTCCATGTCCGGCCTTTCTTACGGGGTGGTCAGAGTCGACGCCGAGAACTCGCTCACGTCGCTCACCTTGCAGGACTGCGGCCAGGTCATGCCGTCGTGTGAGTGTTTTGTCACGTTTAATGTTGCAAGCTTGTACAATGAATTTTAAATTGACAATATTTACGTGTCAAAGTCTTAACGTTCAGCTTTGGATTTAAATATGAAGTTTCCAGAATCGTGTATTAGAAATTAAGACTTAATGTGTACAAGTGTAAACCACCTCAAACTAAAGGACTAGTTGAAGTCTGCTCATTGAATCTAATTTGCGAGTGGATGAGCATTGTTTTGCCGAGCACATTTTTTAGCGGGATTGTGACTCTAATTGTTTATCGTACGTCGATGGTTGAAATACGTAAATGTGGTGGTGCAGGCGTGATAGTGGTCGTCAAAATGGAAGGACCAGCGTTCCTGTGCAAGACAGACGAGGTGGGCGAGATCTGCGTACTGTCCGGCGCCACGGGCTCCGGTTACTGGGGGCTGCAGGGCCTCACGAATACGGTGTTCCGAGTGCGCCCTCTCGACGCTGACGGAGAACCGATCGGCGAAGAGAGCTACGTCAGGAGTGGCCTGCTCGGCTTTCTGGGACCTGGAGGTGAGCCTATCACATCTTTCTCCCATATGTACAATCTGACACCCCGTTCTTACCCCTTGTTTGGAGGAGGATGGCCTACTTGGTTTCCTGGGGCCTGGAGGTGAGCCTGTCACATATTTTCCCCATATAGGATATATAATGTAATCGTTCCTCCCTTCTTACCACTTGTTGGAAGGAGCCGAGGATGCTGTCCGCTTACTTGGCTTTGATGCCACAAACATAATGATACACACACACACACGTCAAACTTATAACACCCCTCTTTTCGGGGGTTAAAAAATACTAATAAAAACCCATGCTAATAAAAAAATAGTCATTCTCAGCTTTGACCCGACCATACTCAAACCCGGAACCTCCCTATTAGCGGCCACCACGGAAGTCGTCAAATAAATCTTGTGCAGGTTTGGTGTTCGTGTGCGGCTCTCGAGACGGCCTGATGACGGTGACGGGCCGCAAACACAACATGGACGACATCATTGCGACGGTGCTCGCGGTGGAACCCATGAAGTTCATTTACCGCGGCCGCATCGCCGTTTTCTCCGTGAGGGTGCTGCGTGATGAACGCATCTGCATTGTGGCAGAGCAGCGGCCCGACTGCGGCGAGGAAGAGGTATCATGTTATATCCATACTGATCTTATCAAGCTATAAGTGTGTTGCTATGGAGTTAAATGTTTATATCAATATGTTTTTGTTGTGCAATCCATTACCTGCTATTATTATAAATAGGGAAGTGTGTTTGTTTGTACGTCTTTGAAAAACACTCATCACAAAATCTCAGAAACGTTAAAAGGTCTTAAATTTTGAATGAGAGTTTATTTAAGGACAAAGGTGCTTGCTAAGATGGGGTTATGGAGAATGCCCACGTGGTCAGGAATTATTAGGATAATTAGGACGCGAGCGTAGCCGCAGGAAAAAGCTAGTATATTATATTTATGAATAAAATGGCGTAACAAAATATAGTTAATACAATCCCCGCGTGAAAAGCCTATGTTACTCTTGAATTAAGTTCAAAAAAGCTCAATATTTGGTTGTCAACCTTTCCGTAAAATAATATACATTTGATTTACTGAACATTTTTCACAAGGAAGTTTGTCTGTAAATAAATTTATTGATTGATTTCAGGATCGTAGTAAGTGGAAGGATGTAGTTTGTCTCTTCCTTGTGTATAAAAGTATGATTTTCGCTAAAAGTTTCTAAAATATCGCCAACAGTCGTTCCAGTGGATGTCGCGCGTTTTGCAAGCTGTGGACTCCATTCACCAAGTGGGCATCTACTGTCTAGCGTTGGTGCAGCCGAACTACTTGCCCAAGACGCCGCTAGGGGGCATCCACCTCAGCGAGTGCAAACGCCGCTTCCTGGAAGGCACTTTGCACCCGGCCAATGTCCTCATGTGCCCCCACACTTGCGTCACCAACCTGCCGAAACCCAGGGAAATACACTCAGGTGATATTAAGTTTACCAAAGACCAAAATTATAATGAATATATATGTGTATATCTATGGTTTTATAAATGTTTACTTGTAGAAATAAAAATCGTCTTATAAAACGGACGACAATCGTACGTATATATTGTGATCATAAGACCGTGACTTCATTCATGCGGATTTTACTAAATAATAAGGTAGATCTTCTAAGATACAACAGTGTTAACTGCATCAAATTCGGTTATCAAATTTGTTTATTGAGTGATGCGCGTATAAACATACAGACATATACAAAAATCCTAAAAGCAATCGTTTTTTTTCTGGAATATCTCTCTTGTAAAGACATAGCTCAGTTACAATTTTATTATATGTATGTATAAATAAATAAATTTCGAATTATTTTTAACAGATGTCGGTCCAGCTTCAGTGATAGTTGGCAACTTGGTGCAGGGCAACCGGCTGGCTTCGGCTCAGGGGCGGGACATGGGCTACAGTGACGACTCGGACGCTGCCAGGAAGGTAAACTTTGTAATTTAGTACACTACTTAAAAGTTAAACTGCCTACGAGGTAACAGAGTAGGCGAGAATTGAAGAAAATATAAATTTTTTTATATGTTAAATGATCATGTATATACATATACATGATCCTGGACCTAGGGACATGGAAATGTAATAATAAAAATAGTTTCAAGGGTCTGTATAGAATTTTTCAAGGCCGATATCGTTCGTCTAGTTTAATTTTTCTATAGGTTATTATGCTTTTTTTCCATATGAAAAATAAAATTGCATAAAAATATAATACATAGCGGCGTTGATTTCTTTCGCAGTACCAGTTCATATCTCAAATCTTGAGATGGCGCGCTCAGAGTACGTCAGACCACGTGATCTTCACGCTCCTAAATTCCAAGGGCGCAGTCTCGAAGGTGCTCACGTGCGCAGAACTACACAAGAAAGCTGAAAGGATCGGCAACCTCCTGTTAGAAAAAGGCCGAGTGAACACAGGAGACCACGTGGCCCTCATATTCCCACCGGGGCTAGATCTCATTTGCGCATTCTATGGCTGCCTCTACGTGGGCGCCGTGCCTGTCACCATCCGCCCGCCGCACCCGCAGAACCTCCACACCACGCTGCCAACGGTCCGAATGATCGTGGACGTCAGCAAGGCCACCTTAGTGCTCTCCAACCAATCTGTGATAAAACTTCTTCGCTCCAAAGAAGCCAGCAACGTGCTCGACAGCAAAGCTTGGCCGCTCACTCTCGACACCGACGATATGCCAAAAAAAAAACTGCCTATCTTGTATAGAGCTCCTACCGCCGAAATGCTGGCGTATTTAGACTTCAGCGTGTCCACCACGGGAATGCTCGCCGGCATCAAAATGTCTCATGCCGCCGTCACCTCGCTCTGTCGGTCAATGAAAATCGCCTGCGAATTATATCCCTCGCGACATATCGCCCTATGCTTAGACCCTTACTGTGGCCTCGGATTCGCGCTTTGGTGTCTCAGCAGCATTTACTCGGGCCACCATTCCATCCTCATCCCGCCTTCGGAAGTCGAGATCAATCCGGCTTTGTGGCTCAGCGCCGTTTCTCAGTATAAAGTTCGGGACACGTTTTGCTCTTACGGTGTGATGGAACTCTGCACCAAAGGTTTGGGCAGCTCGGTCAACCAGCTCAAATCTAAAGGAATTAACTTGGCTTGCGTCAGGACGTGCGTCGTGGTCGCCGAAGAAAGACCGCGAATCAATTTGACGAATTCTTTTTCCAAATTATTCTCGGCGTTGGGGTTGAGTCCGAGGGCCGTGTCTACGTCGTTCGGATGCCGAGTGAATATAGCGATTTGTCTGCAAGGCGCGTCTAGTCCCGAACCCTCTACCGTGTACGTCGATCTCAGAGCTCTCCGAAACGACCGTGTCTCGCTGGTTGAGCGCGGCAGCCCGCACTCGTTATGTCTCATGGAATCGGGGAAACTGTTGCCGGGAGTCAAAGTGATAACAGCTAATCCGGAAACGAAGGGTCAATGCGGGGATTCGCATCTGGGTGAAATCTGGGTGCAGTCGCCGCACAACGCGAGCGGTTACTTTACGATATACGGGGACGAGAGCGACTACGGCGATCATTTCAGCGCCCAGCTGGTGACGGGGAATACCGGGGAAGTGTACGCGAGGACGGGATATCTCGGGTTTTTGCGAAGGACCGAGATAAGCACTACGAGCGGGAGCATTGACGACGATCGGTCGATTTTGGGCCGCGACAGTGACACGGACTCGCTGGCGTCGGCGTGCGGCGGCGCAGGCGGCGACGCGCATGATACGCACGACGCCGTGTTCGTGGTGGGCGCGCTCGACGAAACCATTATGCTGCGCGGCATGCGCTACCACCCCATAGACATCGAGAACTCGGTCATGCGCTGCCACAAGAAGATTGCCGAGTGGTCAGTATACTTATAATAACTGTCAATACTACCTATTCATGTTAATATTTCATTATTGCTATTATTAGACCGATATTCAGGAGACCTAGTGTTCGATCCCTGATTAGGTCAAATGATTAATGAGGTAAAATGATCTTTTTCAGATTGGTTTGGCTCTTGGATGTTTATTTATATATGTTATGCATTAGTAATAAAATATAACATCGTTAAATTAATATATCATCAAACAAAATCAAAATCAGAAAGTTTTTATTCCATAGTTTACAAGGGTTTCTTATGCTAGATGGGACCCTCTGTTAAGTTAAAAAAACCTCTGTTAGAGGAGTCCCCTCTTCTCTGTGCATTATAGCATAAGTATCGGACTTCAGAGCTAAATCAATCTCTGTAATTTGTCCCTATATTATTTATTTATTTAGATTATTATATATTTTTATTGAGTGCATTTCGATAGTGCATCTGTTATTGTGATAACATTATATATACAAACGTATGTCACTCCTTGTCATCGTCATGGGCCCTGTTACTAATAAATTAAACTGAAGCATATTTATCATATCCTTTTTCAGCGCCGTGTTCACTTGGACCAATCTCTTGGTGGTGGTAGTGGAACTGGACGGCAACGATAGTGAGGCTTTGAACTTGGTGCCATTGGTGACCAATACAGTCCTGGAGGAGCACCACCTCATTGTGGGGGTTGTGGTGGTGGTAGACCCAGGGGTGGTGCCCATCAACTCCCGCGGTGAAAAACAACGTATGCATCTCAGAGACGGATTTCTGTCCGATCAAATTGACGCCATTTACATAGCTTATAATATGTAAGGTTCCCTACAAAACGATACACGATTTTATTTCCGTTTCAAAGTTTAAATAGCGATTGTTTAAGGTCCATCATGTTGGGTCTAATGATTCAAGTGTTACTCTTATAATCGTTAGATTTTTGTTATCAGTCTTCCGTTTTTTTTTTCTTTTGTAAATTTTTTTGCCGACAACTTTGGATAAGTTTTTTTGGTCTATCATCCTCCACACTTATGTACTGTGTCGCTAAAATTGTAATATATCTTTTAAACGACATAAAATTTTACGAATTAATAATGGTTGTGCCCGTATTAAAATATTATGTTTAACAGTCATTTATATAACCTTATTTATATAAGTAAGTTTACATACGAGACTTAAAATCGTGTATCGTTACTGTGAGTATTGAATAAGAGCAAATATAAATAAAGCAGGCAGAGACACACTAGGAATGACCAATAACAGAACAGCGATTTTGTTCGAAGGCATCGTATTGGTCGGTTTCATGTAAGCCAGCTTCACCCCTAACCTTAAGTAGCATATTATAATGTAGATCAGTGTATAGGTAGTTTGACTGTCTTTTAAACATTTTTGATCATTTTGTAAGCGCGCTGTATGTATATGCGAGTGATGCCAAATAACTCGCTTAAAACGAATCGGAAATTTTAAAACTGTAAAGTTATTAATTTCTAAGACGTATGGACATCGCTTTTAAGATCCCATGTAGTCTTCAGCAAAAGGCAGATTTTCGATTATCATATTGAATAAATTTACTAATTAAAAAAAAAATGCGCCTTTCGGCAATCTGTGCGAAGGTACCCTCACAACACCTCTTTTTCAAGACTGATCGTCTTAAGTCTGATTTATTTCATATATCTCCGAAACATACGATTTATCTATGATTTAGTATATCTATGATATAAGAATTCTGCAGTTGTAGAACATTTAGAAACATCGTTTCATGAAAATGACAATGTAATGACATTGCCATGCCCGGTCTTGATACATGAAGCTAAAATACGGGATTATCATAATTGTAAATGTTTTAAATGTGCCACATCTTTGAAATCCCATGTAATCGTACTGTTGTTGAGCAAATTTCTTAACCTGAGAATATGTAAATCGCTAAAATAAAATCCTATCCATAATACTAGTTAAGTGGTTATAATGCGACAGTGATTTTTTTCAGAATTTGTCGAATTTCAGTATTATTTTTAGGGCAGATCAAGAACCATTTATTAAAGTTACATCAGCAACTTAAGGAATATAATTATATACTGTTTTGTGACCAGTGTTTATAAAAATGTAATTTGAAATGAATATTATAAAAAAAAATTGCGGGGAAAATAATGTGACAGAGCGACTTGCATCTTTTGGGACAATTATGATAAATTAGACATCGGAGAAACAAGCCGGTGAACGTTTCGATAATAATCCGCATGTTGAGAACTGTCGGTTACATTCTGTCACTTCCCGGGAGTTTATTTTCCTCGCAACTTTTCATTTGGTTGACAGAAATACGGACAAAAACTAAATTGGACCTTACTGCGCATAGTTTAGGGTTCAATGCAGTTTTACATGGCATGCGTATAACTAACAAACAAGGCTGTGCATCTCACAGACACCTAATACTATCATGATCTTGAGTGCGCTTAAAAAATGTTTACACAGTTATACTGTTGTGATTATTGATTATAACGATCATATAATTGTAATACTAGTATGTTATTGTAATGTATTACATTGGTAATTACTTAGTGTTAGTGTGGAGTACTGCATTTAATGTGTCATTAGGCTGGCCGTTTCTTTGGACAATAAATTCGGCATCGTGTTCACACACAAAAATTTCGCTCACTTTTTATATGTTTTAAGTGCGTGGTGTAGATATAGAGATGCATAAAGCTGATTCCACGTTATTTCTTCAGTTTGTGAAACTACGTTCATTTATTTTCGTTGTAGATTTGTTATTTTAAATTATTCGCAAATATACGGTTCCTTTTTTGTATAGGTACCTAAGTAAAATTTAATTAGTATGTTACTTTATCGTTTTTATTTTATTTTATTATGGTTGTTATGAAAATTATTATGTTGTACCCAAATGGAATCAGCTAATCAATTATTTACTTTTTTTTTTTTCATTGTTTCCGTGACCTATTGGTATTATGGCAACTATTTTACAATTTCTCAACTATTTTTTTTTATTTTACATATTACAATGTTGTAAATTAATAGTTAACGTAATATATTCGAGATTTGAAAATCTAGATGATCGTGACAGCTTATTGTATAGATTGCCATGTTTTGGAAATTTAGATTTGGGAAATGTAATGATACTTTCGATGTTTTTATGGCTAAAAAAACGAGTGTCGGTTTATCTAAATGTTATAACTATTGTGGCAACTAAACTCGCACAAAACTTCAAATTTTGCAAAAATGCAAATTCATATATTCATTCATTCATTCATATGTGAATAACTAATTTTCGTACAAGTGTTCGACGTAAGTTTGTGTGAGGCAAAAACATTAAAAATACATTGTGCTCCAGCTTTATCGGTGGACGAACTTGATTTTGTTTTTTGCTTATAACGATGTTTTAGTTGCCGAGTAAAATTATATATCAATGAACGTAATTAAATATTTTATACTAAAGTTATAAATCAATTATAAAAGTAAATAGTATTCGCACGAAGTCATCACATTGACAGTGAAGTTATTGTAGTCGTCAAAACTAGGGCCACGTGTTCGAACTCGTGTTTCAGACATTTTGTGTGTTTTTTTTTTCCATTCATTCCAATAAAGTATGACTGTCTGAATGCAAAATCATACTTTAAATTAAGCGAAATTTTATTTTAAACTATATTATATTAATTATTAGATTTCTTTATTTACTTCTCATTTTGTAATTATTTATTGCTAAATTGTACATATATTTTTGTTATTTAATTTTACGTTTAAATGATTTCTGTATTTAGATATAAATGTTGTTTTGGCGATCGAGAGTGGAGTGTCGAAATGTAATGTCGATTGATTATAAAAATATGATTTTTATGGTTATTACGAAATGTAGTCATCTTGAATAAGTATACAAGTAGTTTATTAACTCAGTTTTATGAACAAACAATGTCTTATTAATTATAATCATTTATTGTAATGTAACTATAATGCATAATGCGTGTTGCGAGGTAACCCCTTGCCATGCCGATGGAGGCACGTCGGTGCACTATATATTCGTAGATATCACTCCATAAAATCGCACATTTCTTCCTTTGTTTGTGCGTATTTTTACTACGTATAAATATTAGCTGTGTACACCCAAAACTGACTAAAATAGGGTAAGCTGCGCCTATTACAAACCACGGGCGTATTAACTTACCAGATTCTTTCAAGTCGTAATACTTTTTTCTCTCCTAAATGGCTATTTTCTGTTTATAACATTTTTAGAATCATACTTACACATTTCTCATGTAATAAGGGCAAAAGTATTTCTTATAAACAGACCACATTTTATTTGCAGTATATAAAATAAAGGAAAATAATTTAAGACCGAAGGTGTAACTAAAGGGTATTGGTATAAAGGCGTTATACACATTAGAAGCACTGATTCTGATGCTGTGAAAGTAAACGTGCACTAATGTACACATAGCCCGAAGTGAAAATAGCATGTGAAAAGAATCAGTCAGAATCAAGAGATCAAGTTCACTTCTCAAGCTCTAATAACGGTTATTCCCGCTCGTCATTCCCAACGTTGTTCTCTACGGCGCGAGTGAGAATTTTCAAAAAAAAAAATCCCATGTAACCTTTATGCGACGGAAAAATATTTCCGTCACTTGCAGAAAGACTGTTTCTACTTATAAATTCTTCATTGACACCGGTTTTAATCCCGCTCGACAACTACAGCTTTTTATAATAATTCCTCGTCACCAGAGGAGACAATTTGGCGGTGACCACCGGGAATAACCGTCTAATATTTAGACAACATATTGATTGTAAGTAGACTAAAAATTTGGGTGTACACTTCTTAAATATTGCGTACCCGCACAAAGTGATAGGATTCCGATTGCGATTATAGATATTTGGTTAGATGTACCACATACATTTGTTTCTTTTTATATACTACTATTAGTATATTGGAAACTGTTACAAATCCCTAGAAATAAAATAGATTTTTGGAACTGTGTATTTCGTTTTCAAAAATAAAAGTGCATTCAGATTTTTGTTAGTTTTATTTCACGTCAACCACTGGTAGAACATTCAAAAATACATTAATAATACTTACAATAAAAGTTTATTAGTACAATATTGAATAGTTAAATACTGTACCTAGCTATTAACAATACTTAATTTCTTCATAAAAAGCGCGAGAGTCGCAATAATACTTCTAAGGTTATATAAGAAAATTGGTATGATAAAGGGGAACGCTGTTTGCTTATGGAATTCGAGTTATAAACATTCGTTCAATATAATTGACAATTTTATGTCTAATTAAATAATATACGATTTACTTTCAATTTACAAAATTAGGCCAGAATAATAACAATATAAAAATTATATAAGTATTTAATTTAGATAAGTAGCTTAACTATTCTATATCTATTTGAATTACTTTCTAACTTTGATTACTTATATAAATAGGTACTTATTGTAATTGATTTCAAATCTCGTTAGAAGTATCCAGACCTGCTCCTCCTTATAGAGTTCGTGTAAGGTTATGCAAAAATATACACAAAATATACGAGCGACGAATATTTCTATAAATAGGTAACAAACTTGCCCGCGAGGTACCGCAACCACCCGAAAGCACCTATCGAACATGGAGTTGGTACGCGACGGCGTGACCAAAAACGCGGGCCCCGAAAACTTGCTGCGATATATAGATTTTATGCTCGTCAGTTCGACGAAGGCTAATCTAGGTCTAGGGCTAATATAATGAATGCTGTTTATATAAATGTTTCATATCGGTTATGAAGGTAAGCAGGTACTATGTACAGTTCGGTGCACAGGATGTGGCCGTCTGTGATGGTATACCCGTTCAGGGAAACTTGTGCTAACTGCACTTGCTCTAAGGTGCTGTACTCGGCGATGGCCACGTCTGCTTGCCATGGCAACAGGTAGACTGCCATAAAGCCTTCAAAGCTGAAAAAATTGATGTCGTTAATCCAGATGAGAAAGCTTTTGATTTCAACGAAATTAAGTTACACATATAAATTATACTGACAAATAGATATCTAGAGATAGACATCTTAATTTTAAATGATTTACCTCTGCAAAACTAGTATTTTCTTTAACCATTTTTTCAAATATTGTTTGTGCATTGGATATACTTACTGTGAACAGAAATACACCAGCCAGCCGAAAGTGATTAGCTTTCTCAAAATTGGAAACCCTCGGATCCGGATACAATACCGCAGCTGTTGCTGTGGGCCGGTCAGGATGGAAGTCTCCCGGCCCAGCGTCGGGTGGTGCGTCGCATAGGGCGAGTGCAGCGGCGCAGTGCGGCTTAAACGACTCTCCGCGTGCATCGTGGGGACTGGCTTCGGAAAGCCTTGATGGATTCTAGTGCCTCGGGATTGTACAGCGTTCATGCAGTTGCACTGAAACTTCTGGTTCCATGGATTTGTATTATTGTACAGCGATGGGACAGAGACCACTTTCCGCATTCCGCAGGGATTTGTAGGCTGATTCAGTTGTTCGTCAGAATCCTGTGCCGCCAAGCTCAAATTACTTCGCCCGCTACCTGACGATCGTCTCGATTCATTGTGTATGTCGAGATACTGAGATACAACAATATTTTTCTTCGGTGATGCTTGCTCGCTCGCATCAGTTTGCGATATCCGACTCGTTTCAGATTTTACCGGACTTGAGGGTGTCTCTGTTATAATGGGGAGGTTGAACTGACTATGGTGTGTTGTTTGTGGTGAACCCAGTGCATCCGATCGACGCACCTCCATTTGTTATGGTGCTGATATCACCGTTATTGGTACCGGTGAAGGTGCTTTATAATAAATGTCTTTTGGTTGACGTTTCGAACAAGTTCTCCTGATAAGGTCTATACAACACAGATCATTCGAGTATTCATTATCAGAGTCGTCCTCGCTGATCTCGTCGGTGATGTCAGTGGTTTTCGCGTCACTTCTGTCAGATTGCAGCTGTTGCAAATATTCATGCGTATCTGTGCCCCATGAATCAGTGACACTACGGTAGTTTGGTGGGGGTGGGGGTGGGGGGAGTACTTCAAGATTGTCCTCAGTCTGCACTTCGACATCAATGCCTAATTCACCCATTGTATACTGCCGGCCTGAAAATTACATAATCTATATACTTATCAATTGATGTCAAGTTTATGGGAATCAATGTGTTTGTAAGAAAATATTTATAAGTCGATAATATATTTATTTTTATAAGAAAGCTTTATAGTGCCTTTTGACATTATAACAATTATAATATTCAAAAATTGTATTGACGATGATATATGGAATCTGAAAGTTATGAGAATGTATATGTAATTGGGATTATTTAGTTTTCTAAGAAAGGAATGAAATATGTATAGCTGTCTAACTGTGAGTATATTAGATACAGAATGCAGCAAGCGGATGCGTTATATGAATAATAAATAAATATATAGGGACAAATCACACAAATGGAGTTAGCCCCAAACTAAGTTCCAGACTTACATATATTATGGGATATTAACTCAACAATACTATTACTATTACGATATTTTATAATTAAAATATATATAAATAAATATCCAAGACCCAAGCCCATCAGGAAAAGGTCATTTTCCATCACGACCTGACCGGGGATCGAACCCGGGACCTCTTGAGTATCGGTCAAGTACGTGAACCGTTGCACCACGAAGGTCGTCAAATGGCTTATACACGCACTAATTCTAACAGGTTTTTTAAGTGCAGGTCCATATAAGAATGTAGTAAATAAGACTTGACTGAATAATAAATAATAAAGATTTCTAACTTTAGTTAGAGTTACAATTTAGATTTTGATCGATATATACTCGTACACCGAGATATTTAGTTGTAGTTACTCTACGCATCGCTCTTGCAATTGTTGAAAAGTATAAATTTTTAAATTTAAGTCTTTACCAGGTTGAGTAAAATTTCTAATAGAGAAAAGATATAATTTGTGTTTTGCAATGTTTAAAGTGTCACGTCCTTATCCCTAACGGGATACATAAAGCCTAGGGATGTAAGACTAGGGCCACGCTTAACTAAATCGTGGGGTTTTTTTGTGGAATGCAGATAGCGACAGGTTGGTAGCCCATCGCCTAGAAAAAGAAATCCCTGTGTTAAGCTCATTCTCTAGATTGACTTTTACAACTTGCGCGGAAAAAGGAGCAGCTGGCACGCTCTAATTTTTCGCATACATACTCGGGTTTAGTTTAGTGGAGCTAAATTGTGGTTGGTTCCGCCTGCAGACCGCAATTCAATGTTAAGTACTCACTACATTACTGAACGCTTTAACATGGCTTTAACAGAATTTGTAACAATTATTATATTCATAACGTGTATATAATTTTGATGGGAGAAATTCAATATTAATGTACTGGAGCATCGTGACGGACTCAGAAGCATCATATGAATTCTTTGAATGTATAAATTTACAGCAATATATTACAGAACCAAACGCCATATAAGCTATTCTACGACAATAGAACGTAGAACATTAAAGTTTTACCAGTCAGTTCTATACCTGGATTAAGTACAAATTAAATTAAAAGGAAAAAAAATAGACTGCTGCAATGGACATTTTGTAAATCTTTAAAACACATACATACATATGTATTTACTGTTTATTCTTACGTATATGTATATAAAAAATTAACCATTTACCTAATCACAGAAACTCTGAAAGTACATCCGCAAAATTTTGCACGGGGCTTTCTTTTAGGACGTATGTAAGTGCTTCTTCAGACAAAATTCTCACAGGATCGGAAATTATAGGATAGGAGACGCAAACGTAGCCGCGGAATAAGCAACCTGTGACAATTTTAAAACTCAAAATGTTTTCCTGTGCCAATTATAATATTCTTGCCATTGACGACCTTCGTACTGTAACGGTTAACGTATTTGACTCAGGAGGTCCCGGGTTCGATCCCCGGTCATTGAAATTGGAAGATGAACTTCTTCTGATTGACCTGGGCCTTGGATGTTTATCTATATATGTATTTGTTATAAAATATAGTATCGTTGAGTTAGTACTTATCCCATAATGCAAGTCTCGAACTTAGTTTGGGGCTAAGTCAGTTTGTGTGATTTGTCCCTATATATTTATTTATTTTGTACATTGAAAACGTAAATAATTACAGACGTCTTCAATTCAAGATCAATTTTGAAATAATTTCGTTTGAATCGTAAATTCGCTATGAAGGTTTTTGAAATTCTTTTTTAACACGTATTATGAAGAATAAAGATTGTCCGATCGTTTCTAGATTGACACACTTTGTTAAGCTAAAACATAAGCGTATTACAGCTAAGGCAACCTCTTTCTTTGCTTCATTTTCTCGTATAGAAATCATCAGTTTGTACACGATCCCGAATCGCAATTGCATTTAAGGTTAGTTAAGCCCAAAATCCCGACATTTGTCCGCGCCCGATGGATCTGAACCCCTATGTAGACGACTAGAGGCCGCCCGCGACTTCGTCCGCGTCCGGAAACCCTATGAAATTCAATTAGGAATCAATCCCGCGGGAACTCCGGAATAACGTATAGGCCACTTTTTGGCCTATACGTTATTCTGGGTCTTCAGCTACCTACATACCAAATTTCATCGTAATCGGTTTAGTAGTTTTTGCGTGAAAGAGTAACAAACATCCATACTGACATTCTCACAAACTTTCGCATTTATAATATTAGTAGGATTATAAGGCCGCTGTTGCATCGCTGGCGAGCAAACGATTTTGGCGCCCTCTTTGGCGTAGTTATAAAGTTCATGCCACTGTCCCAACGGGGG
>JADGIL010036147.1:1385-14452 GCA_020352625.1 Cactoblastis cactorum
TGGGGCCCGTACGGGCACCGACACCCTCCACGACCGCTCTCAGAAGAGAGGGCGGGAGGGTACCCTTACAGGTTGCCCTGCGTTGACTATTTGCACTGGAATCCCAGTGGGCGATGGGGTCGTCACATCCCTACGCCAACACGCGTGGAAACCCTATGATAACCCTATGAAATTCAATTAGGAATCAATCCTGCGGGAACTCCGGGATAAAAAGTAGCCTATTTGTTATTATGGGTCTTCAGCTACATACCTACATGCCAAATTTCATCGTAATCGGTTCAGTAGTTTTTGCGTGAAAGAGTAACAAACATCCATACTGACATTCTCACTAACTTTCGCATTTATAATATTAGTAGGATAATCCCTACTAAAGATTTATATTTTATACGTTACGAGGAACTAATTGGGAAGTAAATTAAGGACCTTTGCAAACTATTCGTGTTATAATTATCATTTAGCCACTTTTATTGCTATTAATTTACTGCATAACATTTTAATTATACCTACGAATTATACATACAAAACTAATTGTTAGGTATTAATTAAATTTAGATCGAATCATAGAATTGGGTTTACATTTGAAAATGTATGTATTGAAACACGTGTAAAATTTTAAAAGTAATTTATTATAACTATTTATATCTAATAATTGACATATCTAACGCTATATTATCATCATCTGTTAAAAAACGTCATCTGATATATACATCAGCAACTGAGTGAGCAGCCTTCAGAATTCTTTTTTATGTCAGAGGGAGGCAAACGAGCAGGCAGGTCACGAGATGTTAAGTGATCACCGCCGCCTATAGACAACTGTAACACCCGCGGGGTTACAGAAGCGTTGCAAGCCTATAAAAGACCTCCGCCCTCTCCATTTGGGGAGGACGGAGAAGTTGGGCCTCATGTGAAAGAGAAACAAAATTTCATTTGCCACTAGGGTTTAAATATAGAGCATTTACTATTTGTTTACATAAATCTACACTAATATTATAAAGCGGTATAGTTTGTAACTTTGTTTGAAAGGGTTAATCTTCGGAAATACTGAATCAACCGTGAAGATTCTTTCACAATCAGAAAGCTACACATTCAATATTTAAATGCCCAACAAAGTGGGCACGGGTCTGTTAAGCACTATTTGTTTACATAAATACATATATAATAATAGTAAATATAATTACAGTGTTCCGTGCTGGTGTGGTTGAAAGAATACGTTTTTCGACATACAAAACAAAATACATACGAAACGAAAATAATTTTAAGATATTTCTAAAACTATTAAAAGATTTTCTTCTCGAAAATAGTCTGCAGGAATTTTATTTACTAAATAGTTGATACTTAAATTTATTATTTTAATTGTATTTTTTATATTGCATGCATAATAAAGAAAAAAGCCCATGAATTTGCCTGTATAGACTTATTCTTAGTGTAATTTATTTATTTTGCTGTGCCTTTACAGGGTTCGTGCCTAAACTTATGTACTCTTTACACCAAATGTACACCCTTGGTTAAACGCATGAGATGCAATGTTTTGTTTGAGTTTAATTTCATATGTGCTAGCTCATAGATATATAAGTTGATCAAGAGAAAGGGCTTGAAATGGCTTTAATATATCTTAATCTCCATTCCACCAATAAGCCCAACATTTTGCTAAGCGTGGCCTTCGAGTCTCGCGACTCTTGGCTCTGAATACCCAGTAAAGGATAAAGACGTAAAACTGTTTTTGTATAAATATGTACAAATGTAAAAGTTCATTAAAAATTAGATCACTTTCTATTGGCACCTTTGTCCCGCCTCTTTTTTATGTGTTTCTTAGTTTTAGTTTTTCTTTTCTCTGCCTTTTCTTCTTTGACAGCTTTTTTTCTTGCTTTCTTACTGTTCGGAGACTCATCTCTTGGCCTAGCATTGTTTTTGAACTTACTCTCTGAAAATATTAATATGTATAATTTTCTAACATTTTGAGAAGGAACGTTTAGTTTTTTAATTTTTAATGAGCAAAACGACTGCGTTTCTTTCGGCATTTCTTCTTAGCAGTGTTTGCTCCGAAATGCTGGTAGTCTGAAGCTTGATTATAATATAAATTTTTATCAAATATTGATGTCAAAAAGGGCCTGTGAAGGTCTAATTTCTAAATAAAGATTTAGATTTTGAATGAAAGCAAAATTTTGTTGTTACAAGACGTTATTGTATAAGTACATACTGATCCAACAAACTGGGGCTCAGTTGGTGTGTGAATCAGTAACTACATATTCTTAATTTTTTGATAATGAAGTTATTTATATGAGGACATTAACAGTCCAGTGGTCAGGTGGTCAAGGCGTGTACCTTGTGAATCAAAGGTCGTGGGTTCGAATTCCACTGGAGGTAACTTCGTAAAAAAAGTTATTTCTAGTCCAGTTACGATATTTCAGGCTTTATTCACCTGATTACCCGAAAAGAAAGATGATTCTGTTTTCACACAGAAGAGCAGGATTCCTTACTCACTTTCCTCATTCTTATCCTCTTCAGAGTCCGAATCCGATCCACTGCCAGACAGACTGTCGTCTTGCAGTATTTCTGGCGTGTCCACCGTTCCTGTCAAATTTTCATTGAAGCCCGCTATCTTTTTGTACATTAGGTCTTCTGTTTCACCTTCTTTAGCTTTCTTGATGTCACGCTCGTAATTTATAACCTGTAATTATGATAACCATTGGATAAAAAATAATTGTATATTTATTCACATCTTAAAAACTATGTTTGTATGGAAAATATTTGTTATTTACTACTCAAGATATGTATACATATTTACATATGTTTAATTAAATTTCCATATGTTTAATTAAAGAATTTTTTTGAACATATTACGAAAACCATTTCAAACCATTTTTTAACTAATATAATATTTTAATAAAAATATTGTTACAAAATATCTTTTAAATTACCTCATTTAATCTCTTTGGAATGTAAACATTCTTAAAAGCCTCTTCTTCAATTTGTTCTTGTGCAGTCATTTCTTCAAAGTTCCTTGAAGCTGCTTTTTCCGATAACTTTTCGAGGCAGTCTTCTAAATTTTTCTCATTTATTGTTGTGTCCGTAATGAAGTCAAACAACTCTTTAACAGTTAACGTAGCCACACCTTTCTTTCTAAAGAAATCTGATATATTTGTACAATCTTTTCGTAAAAACTCAAACGCATGCGGATGGTCGTGTTCAACTGATTGGGAAACATCAATAACTACAATATTTCCTTGGTGATATAAAATATTAAATTCTGATAAGTCAGCATGAACCAATTTACAAATATTAAACATTTTCCACATCAACGTCACACAGTCTCTGTACAATGATCTTGCAGTTGATTGGGAAATTTCAACATCTTTTAACTTCGGAGAAGGCCAACCATTCTGTCCCATAAAAGTCATCACAAGCACATGACTTCTCAATATGATAGGTTCAGGAACACACAAATTAGCATTATACATCCTGACCAGATTCCTCATTTCCTTCTCAGCCCAAGTGCGAACCATTTTACGAGGGTTCGACCTACAGTACCCATTTCTGAACCGATACTCTCCTGAAACATATTTATCTCTGTCTTTGAAGACTAAAATTGATGTCTTGAATATTTTTACTGCGAAATCTCTACCGTCTTTAGATGTTGCATGGTACACATTTGCCTCTTTACCTGTAGATATACAACCATTTATTTCGTTTATCACTCCTCTGTTGAGAAGCTTGAATAGGATCATTTTTGTCCGTGGGTCCATAACCTGTTCAGCTGTAGCTCTGTCATGTTTGTCCTTAATTCTGATTCGGACATTGTCAATCTTTCTGTCGTTTTGATCTATGAATTTTTCTGTCTTGTTTGACATTGGTTCATATTTGTCAACATTAATTCTGTTGACATATTTCTTAAATAACTTTTCCGAGGGCTGGTATGTGTTGATTTTATTGGATGGTGCTTGAGGATTGACACTATTCCTTTTCTTTGCAGTTTGGTTATCATCAGAATCAAAAAAGTAATCATCTGATTCAACACTTTCACTATCGCTTTCTTCGCTCTTTTTGTTTAACTTCTCCTGTTTATAAGATGGCATGTCACCAAACTGAAAAGGAGTAAAACTCATATTAGAAGTATTTGTCAAAGTTTAGGTTATAGATAGGTTTTTTGTAGATTAAAAGAAAGGATGTCAGCTGGTTTTCAGACGCCTGTTTATATTTTTTAACAGTAACTATTAACTTATTTCTTCTATAGAAACTAAACAGGTTTATTTAGGATAATAATAAATAAAAAATAAACTTATTAAGAGTGTTTTTAGGATCAAATAAAATCCCAATAATTATATCATACCTACCTACATAATTATTTTCTTTATCAATAGGACCTTGTGCTTCACACAAGAGGAACTTTTGGGTGGAGCATCATGCTACGCACAAAATGTTGATGTTTCTCAATAGGTATATGTATAAATATTATCTAACGTATATATTGCATCAATATACAAAATAATATCCTTTTTGACTTCGAAGTAAAAGAAAGAACACTTACTCGCACCGACTTAACCTTTGCTGATATATCTTCTTCATAATCACTAAACTGACCGTCCGAATTATCAGACATTGTGAAAAACTATGTTATGATTGAATTTTTTAAATTAAAATGTATAATTGATTGTTTCACTATATCGTTTGTTATTGGTTCATCATATCCACGCGGAAAGTAAGGTAAAAGCAAAGTTAAGGAAACACGAAAATGTGTTTATGACACTGACACTGACGTTCAGAGCTGTCAGACGACGGATTTTTTTTACGTAGAGGGATTTTTTTTATGAAAGAGGGAGGCAAAAGCATGGTTCACATGATGTTAAGTGATTACCACCACCCATAGACACCTGGAACACCCAGGGAGTGACAGAATGTTTTCGTAATTTATATAAAGTGATAATTAAACTGTTAAGCTTTTTTTAAAGCTACGAATATCATGTCCATTCTTAGAGCATTTAATCTAGTCCATTACACACTTCATTTACTTTTGGTAATTGGTAGGCCGACGTAGACAATACACAATTACACTGCACATATTTTATCTACAAAGTTGTAAAGATGTAAAGCGTTGGGCATTTGGTTGAACCAAAAATAAAAATAAATTATCTAATTAAAAAGTAAATGACCTCTGTATTTTCGAATAATAATAAATGATAACATTAAAATAAATGTTTATTGAATAACATAATAATAAGTACATTGAATAAATAAATAAACAAACATTCTATCATTTTATGTTTTGAATTTCAAATATTTCTAATTGGCTACCAGGTAATTGATTCGAGATAAATGTAGGAAATAATAGTGGGGAGTCTTGATTGAGGAATTAAACAATTCAATGTCAATTGAAAAAACGACAATTGTTTTAATTTGTTTATCTTCTTCATAATTGATGGAACAACTGTAAATATTTATTTAACCAGTAATAATAAATAACTATTTCCAGTAGGAACCCCAGGATATCTGTTATTGTGAAGAAAAGAACCCTATTTTATTGTTTGTATAAAGACTGGTTAAGTCTGAAAGTAATGAATAATAATTATTTGATTGCATTACGAACCTCAAGATATCTGTTCTCATGGGTAACTTAGCAATTCCAATGTCTAATTCTATCGGTTTAATAAATAAATACTGAAAGTGAACATAGATTGTACAAATAAACAAAAGCCTTTGGAATTTATTATCTTTCAATATGTTCTAACTGGAATTTTCAAGCAAGCGAAGTGCCTTATGGATAGCTATCCCAATTCCAGTCATATTCCAGTACACTTTTATGGCACATTTTACAGATGTTTAGGTTTGGGGTTTTAAACGTGTCTAAGATAAGTTATTGCTAAGGGCTGCACCTAGATGTACCCGGCTAGAACTAGGTGTATCTGCACCTAGTAGCCGTAAAATATTTATACGATAAACTATCTTTTGCCCGCTGCTTCGTTCGCCTCAAATTAAATAAAAAAGTAGCTTATATTACTCTTCAGCCATGCAGATAAAAAAATTCGCGAGCTTTTTATCAAACTGAGTATTGAGCTGTTTATTTTTTTTTGCTTTGCTCATCGATAAATAAGTATATAAGAACCAGACTAAGTTTAAGACACCTAATATCCTACTAATATTATAAATGCGAAAGTTTGTGAGTATGGATGTTTGTTACTCTTTCACGCAAAAACTACTGAACCGATTACGATGAAATTTGCTATGTAGGTAGCTGAAGACCCAGAATAACATATAGGCTACTTTTTATCCCGCAGTTCCCGCAGGATTGATTCCTAAATGAATTTCACAGGTTTTCCACGCGGACGAAGTGCGGGCGGCCTCTAGTAGGATATAAACTCAATAATCTTCTATTTTACAATAAATACATGTATAAGCAAGCATGTAAGAGCTAGGTTTATTTTTATTACAGAGGGAGGCAAACGAGTAGGCGGGTCACGTGATGTTAAGTACTCACAGCCGCCCATAGACACCTGCAATACCTGGGGGGTCACAGGAGCGTTGCCGGCCTTTAAGGAATTTATACGCTCTTTTCTTCAAGGTTCCGATGTCGTATTGGTCCGGAAATACCGCTGCAAGCAGTTCGTTCCACAGTCTGGTCGTACGTGGTATAAAGTTTCTTTTAAAACGTACGGTGATCGACCGCCATTCGTCCAGACGAAACGAATGAAACCTAGGTCAATCAGAAAAAGACAATTTTCGAACTTGGGACCTCTTGGTTAAGAGGCAAGGATTTTAATACTGCGCCAAAGGGCCGTATATCTTCCGGTCCCGTAGTCTATATTATTTGATGTAATAGTCTTTAATGCTACGTCATGCAAATATAATACGTCACCAGTATGTCACTCTGTCGGACACCTATCACGTTGCTGACCATAAGACATGTGTCACATGTCGCTTGTTTGATTTATCATTTGTTTTCATCGAATTTAGTTATATATACTACCCAAACTAGAATAATAAATTGCCTTATATACTTACTTACTTACTTATAATGTGTCGTGTTAATTATTTCCTGTATAAATTAAAATGCTTTTTAATTACTTCCATGCTGATCTGGGGGCAAAAGAAAAACGTAGAATGTGCAAGCTGCTTCTCCGCGCAGATTGTAAAAGTCAATCAAGGATAAGGGCTAGACACAGGAATTCTAGTAGGCGATGGGCTGTCACTACATCTGAATCACCATTCTACTTTTAAGCTCATCATTTTGCCTTTCGTGGCCTTCGAGACTCGCGACTCTTGGCTCTGTTTACCCCGTAAGGGATAAAAACGTGATACTGTATCTGTATAAATTAAAATGCGGTTTTTTCCGAGCCGATGCAAGCAGGTCGACCTGATTTATATGACGTAGTCTGTACTAGATGCCAAAAACCACGGAAAAAATATTAGTATTCTGAATGGACATGCTATAAAATTGCAATTTTCCCAGAAATTCCTCTCCTGTTTTCCTTGTCTTACTCATTGAAAAAGGAAGCGGTGAATGCCATGGGGGTTTACCTTGTCCATGCTTAGTCGCCATTTAACATAATACTACTTACGTACTAAAACACTAAGAATTGATATTAAATTAAGTAAATAAATAATGTAGAAATACAGGGACAAATTACACAGGTTGGGTTAGCCCCAAAGTATGCTCGAGACTTATGTTACGAAGTACTAACTTAACGATACTTTATAATAACTACACATATAGATCCAAGACCCAAACCAATTAGAAAAAGGTAATTTTCCATCGTGACCTGACCGGGGATCGAACCCGGGACCTCCTGAGTAGCGGTCAGGTACGTTAACCGTTATACACTATGGAGGTTGTATATTGATATAATGAAGTAAAGGAAGAGGGGGGATTATTTATTCCGATCTAACGACTGATGAAATGGACGAATGAACGAATGTCGAAAGAATCATTCAAATCGGTATAATAGTTTTGGAATTTATCGATACCATCGTAATTTGGAGTTTGTACCGCCATTTCTACCACAATTTACTTAGGAATGAGTAGTAAAATCATTATAGTTTTGTTTTTTAGATTTAAATTGTTTCATGAAATCAGGAGGTTCTGCTATTAAATAAAAAGTGCGAGTTTTATTATTTAATTAATTAATTAATTATGTAAGGTACATCTTTATTAAGTTTTTGTGGTCTGTTCTCAGTTGATTAGCCAAGTAACAAAGGTCGGATGACCTCGCACGTTAATCAGATGGCAAAAACTGCCCTTCAGTAGAATTTATATTAAACGAGTTGATTGTCAAAAGGAAATCCGAGTGAAATGGATCTTAAAGGTTTCAATAAAAAAGATGATTTGTTTAATAACACATTCAGTGACAATAAAATAAATAGTTAGGGAAAAATCATACATATTTTAAGTTAGCCCCAAAGTTCGAGATGAGTTATGAGTTACTAAGTCAATCATACTATATTTTATAATAAATACACATACATATAAACAACCAAGATCCAGGACAATCAGAAAAAGATCATTTTGTATCATGATCTGACCAGGAATCAAATACTAACGGGGAACAAACAAGCGTATAGGCACCATAGAGGTCGTCTAATTATCATTTTTATTCATCATTTACACATTTTCTTACGAGTACATTCAATTGTCTTTTTGGTGATACACAAATCTTGCAGTTAAGTAAGTGTTATAATTTGACTAGAGGCAATAAGTACTCGTATGTTTAAATGTTATTAGTCTGTGCAACTATTGGTGAATATTTTATCCCCAATGCAGACCTAGGATTGTCGTTGTTAATTATCAGTAAACTTATCACATTGTTGATAAAGCGTTAATTATTACTTAGCATATATGTAAAGTAAGGTAGAACCAGTGTTTTGGAATAAAAGTGTTAAGATTTGGGTATTTTACCATTTATACCGAAACGTACCAAGTTAATGATTTAAGCCCTTTTCTATATGCAAAGCCAGCCCGAATGATCATAACAAGAATTAAAAACTGTAGGTACAGGAAGTTGAATGACGGCAGCGTAGCTTAATTTGAATCCGCTACGATACTGATAAAATTAATTATTATGAATAAATCTTGTAAAAAAAATAATCAGCTCATATAATAAAACATAAAACAGGCTAAATTACGACTAAAAACACGTGCTCCATTAGGTATGTTTCATAATACTTATCATAATTACTATCCGCAAAAGCCCTAATCTCAGTGTATGTTTCTTTTGATATTTGCCGCCTAATCGTCTGCGCACTAGAACGTATAAACGTAACCTTACAAAGTGAATTGACGCACAACACTTAGTATTTAAGAAGGGTACTCAATCAGGAGTAGGCCAAACCACGCTCGAACGGACCGCGACTGCACGACAGTGCCAATGAAATATTAAACAACTGTGAATTAAAAAAAATCTAAATGCCAGCCGACTCAGACCTCATTTTGCCAGCCGAAGAAGAAACTGACAAAGATCTCTTCAAAAGTCTACCGGAGAGGAAAAAGCATGAGGATTTCATCAGGCGGGCAGTTGATTTGCTGGTTGAAAGGGTGGTTTTCGGAAGGACATCGCGTTCTTCGAAGGTGGTGGAGTGGGCAACCCCACAAGACATCAAGAATGCCATCGATTTGAAGCCGAAGAAGGAACCGGTTTCTCATGAGGAACTGCTGAAACTGATGGCCGATGTAAGTTTTATATTCTTTACTTTGCAAGGACAAAATATAAATACTTATATACTTAAGGAAGTCAGTGATCTAATTTAAATTTAGAACGCATTAGGTGTCAGAAAAAACCAGTTATATTAAAAAAAAACTAGCAAATGCCCGCGACTTTGTCCGACCAATGGATACTATAATATCTTGTCAGCCCCTTGCTCGGTTACAATAAATTATATACCTTTGGAACCATACATTTTTCCGGGATAAAAAGTAGCCTATCTTTAAATCTAGGTCATAGTCCATCGCTGTGATAAATTTCATCTAGATCTGGTCGGTAGTTTTTTTGTGATGCGCGTGCAAACATATAGACAGACAAAAATTCTAAAAACAATCGTTTTGGCTTCTATAAGTATATGTTTTTCTTAAATATCTCCCATGTACAGACATTGCTAGTCACAATTTTATTATATGTATAGATTATCAAGGAAGGAAGGAATAAATACACTTCCTTTATTTTATTCTTGTAGTATTTCCGAATATTTATTCAAGATGAAATATATTTCTAAAACAAATCTTAATAACCTATTAATAAGAGAATAGTATAGACTATAAATAATTTTTTTTAAGATTTGGAAAATTGTAATAAGTTCTGGAAAAATTAATTAAAGTGATACCTAACGATATTATTATTTAACTATATCATCACTAGCTTTTGCTCGCGACTTCTTCTGTGCGTAACTATTGTCTCGGGTTTTAAGCGGCATATCAAAATGTAACCAACGCTTTATTTTTAGTTAGAACGTAGAAGTTACAACTGTGAAAACCGCACTAAACTCCAATTAGTACTTTTTGAGTGATGTGCGTACAAACATACAAAAAAACAGACAGATAAAAATGAAAAAAGACATAGTTTAGTTTGGCTCGGAAAATATCAGACGCGAGCGTTGTTGCGGTAAAAGCTAATATACCATAAACATTTAAAACATCATCCATGCTAGGTGCGAAGAAAAACGTAGAATGTGCCAATTGCATTTTTTCTCGCGCTGATTGTAAAATCAATCAAGGGAAGATGCTAAGAATAGGAGTTTTTTTTACAGATGGCTTGCAATCTGCCACTTAGTATAACTGAATCTCCATTTTATCAACAGCCAATCCAGTTAAGCGTGGCCTTTAGAGTTTCACGCCTCTGCTTACTCCGCAAGGAATAAAAACATGATATTGAAAACCAGATCCAATTTAAACTAATTTATTTTCTCACAGAAATCTATTTCGCTTGACTAACATAAACCTTCTCAATTTCAGGTGACAAGATACTCTGTAAACACGGGACACCCATATTTCGTCAACCAATTGTTTTCTTCCGTGGATCCCTACGGGTTGGTTGGCCAATGGTTGACAGACGCGTTGAATCCTAGCGTATATACATACGAGGTCGCGCCAGTGTTCACTCTTATGGAAGAAGACGTACTAAAAGAGATGAGGACCATTGTTGGTTGGCCTGAAGGTCACGGTGATGGTATATTTTGCCCCGGCGGGTCATTGGCTAATGGTTATGCTATTAGCTGCGCTCGGTTCTACTATTATCCTGAAATTAAGGTCAGTGTTTTGATTGATAAGATTGCAAGTTGCGATATTATGTCATTAATGTTGGAATGCAAAATGTTTAATTATGGTTGTTTAACTTGAGAATTTGATGATTGGGGAATTTGGGGACCCGGGGGGAGGGGGAATGACTAGTTTAGTTTTTTGATTCTGGTAACACACTGTTAAAATATTTTGTATATTTTGGTGAGAAGAATACCTGCAGAAACTAAAATCAAAAACGCTTTTTCCGAACATTGATTACCTTTTGTCTATTTTGATTAGTCTTTCAATCAGGTTTGAAACCATCACAAAGTAATATAATAATAAATATTCTCAATCAGTGCAAATAATTTATAATTTTGTTGCGGCATCAAGTATCTACATTATAATAAAAAATCTGCTAAAGCATAATAGCGTTTATTAGTAGGAAATACGGATTGTGAGCGCCTTAACCCCGTTTTGTGCATTATTGCTCAGATCGCGTGATTCTGATACGATAGCTTGGGCCTTGAAGACCACTGCAATTTGGTGTACCTACCTCGGAACCATGATAAAATATACGGATCATTTCCGACCTTTTAAATGTGATTATTACACATAGTTATTAGCATTTTGATAAGGTCTCTTGTTTTTTTTTTAATGTTTTACTTTATAAATTATCTTTATCTCTTAAGTTAGACTGACACGATGAACTCGTTGTTGGTGCAGTGTTAAAGTCCCTGCTACTGTACCAAGAAAGTCCGGGTTCCATCGCCAGTTTGTAAAAACGTTAGTTAGTTGTAAGTGGAAAATGATCTTTTTCTGATCGTCGTGGGACTCAGATTTTTATCTAAATATAGTATAAAAATATAGTTTTGTAGAGTATTCCTTGTTTTAACAAGTATCAAATTTATTATAACGCCTCGTTCTGACTGTCAAAATACATAATGTACTAGATATATTTTTATATTGTCCTAATAATATAGATGGATAGATTTATAAAGTTTCGGTTATAACCATTATACAGGAGATAGCGCAAAACCGCAGGCAATAACTAGTAACGAAGATAAGAAAATCCCTTTAGATGTGAGTAACATAAATTATATTAATGACCTTGACCTAAAAAAAATTGGACTAAAATACTTGCAAAAAATTGTTGGATGTAGGTACTTGGATAAGAAACGAAGCTACTTATAAGTAGCAATATAATAAGAATGTTAATTTTTTATTTAATATTGGTCATGTAAATATTGCTAATATAAAAATTTACCAATTTAGTGATTAACTGTATTTAAAGAAATAAAAAAAAATAGGGACAATTCACACAGATAGAGTTAGCCCCATAGTTTAAAACTTGTGTTATGAGAAAATAATATGTTTTATAATAAATACACATATACATACACATCCAAGACCCAATAAGAAAAGGGTCATTTTCCAACCCAACCTGATCGGTGATTGAACCCGACACCTGAGTAGCGGTACCCGTTACACCATGGAGGTCGTCAAAACTTCTTCCATAGACTTAAATTATTATTGACAACTATAAATACAATATTCAAAACAGTACCATAGATATTTCATTGATTTTTTTTTATGTACGAGGGAGGCAAACGAGTAGGCGGGTCACGTGATGTTAAGTGATCATCGCCACCCATAGACACCTGCAACATCCACGGGGTCACAGAAGCAAATGGGGAGGGCGGGGAAGTTTGGCCTCACCGGACGGAGCATGGCGGCTGATAGCCGCCATTCAGGCGCTTGTCTTCTGTGGGAATATGGTACTGCCCCGGACGATCCGGCCCATTCATTCTACAGGCTAAAAAAGCATGCAGCAGGCTCATACATTTCATATCATTTGACGACCTCCGTGGTG
>JADGIL010036172.1:0-13844 GCA_020352625.1 Cactoblastis cactorum
CTAATGAACGGATCGGGATGAAATTTGGCATAGCGATGGACGATGATCTGGAATAAAAGATAGGCTACCTGTTTATCCCGGAAAAATGTACGGTTTCCGAGGGATATAATTTATTGCAGTAGTACTAAGTAATCTATGCGGATAAGTCGCTGGAATTAGCTAGTCTGTAATAAATGTTTGCTAAACCGCGCAAGCAGAATTTTCTGAGATTGGACTTAATATTTGCATCCTCGTACATAACTATCGTAGCCATGGTTCGCCAGGCATAACACTAGGCCTGAAAGGAAGATCTTCCTTTTGTGGCGGCGGATCATTATGACTCCGCTCCCGGTACAGACTGTAAATTTATATTTAATATCTCCAAAGTTATTTACTTTTCCAGCAACAGGTTTTGCGCGTAAACTCTTTGTGGTTGCTTCTGTATCTTCTTCGAAATGTGTTTTAACCGATTAATTTATATGTTTACGATTTGGGGGAAACATAAATACCACGAGCGCATGATTAACTGACCCGCAGAGAGTTTCATTACGACATAAGGTTCTTCCATTCTGAATGATATTTGTTTCAGGGTCTTCAACAAAACTATAAATATTGGTTAGTTACTTCGTCTGTTAAGTTATTACTGCCCCAGTTGCGGAGTACAATTCTCAATCAAATTATTTTTTTCTTCTGTGTTTTAGTTTACTTCTTCTTAATGTATTTTACCTATTTTTGAGGAGCTACGCTATTGTCTAAATATTATCACCACAATACCTTGTCCTTCAATCAGTTCAATATTTTAATATTGTTAGCTTATTATTACATGTATCAGTAAATTGTATTTTACACTAGCTTATGCCCGCGATGTCTTCTGCGCGTAAGTACTATTGTCAAATACCTCGGGTTTTAAGCGGCGTGTCAAGATAAAACCTACGCTATATTTTAAGTTAGACCTTCTATGATATAATAGTGAAAACCGCATCAAATTTAATCGAGTCGTTTTTGCGTAATGCGCGTATAATGCTAAAAACAATAGTTTTGGCTTCTACAAAGGCCTTATAAAGAGCCCCTGTGTAATTTTTCTTGAATATCTCTTACGTACAGACATAGCTCAGTTACAATTTTATTATATGTCATGTTTAAATCAATTATACTTTTCATAGAGTTTAGTCTTAAAAATATGATTAAAAAGGCTTAAAACAAATTTAAATTATTATTTACGCAATAATACGATAACCATGTTATTAAAATTACTACAAAACCAGATGGGCATCAGGTATTCGTTGCATGCAATTTCGCCGTCAATCTAATTAGTAACCGAGCTAATTAAAAAGATACGAGTTACATATATGCGCGGTCGCACCGGATGCTTTTGAAATCGGCCACGGTGCGCCGGCGACCTTGTGCCGACAATGTATGCGATTTCCGTAATCTATAGAGATTTTTGTGATAATCTTGAGAACTTTTTTATGTAGGTCAAGCATATGTCTGGCTGTTTGTTGAAGAGCGTCGTCTGAAATTCTTCGGAAAATTATGTTTTTGTGTGTTTTTGACGGACAATTGTATTCAACATGTTTTGCATTTTATTCAATTTCAACGAATAATACTTTCATTTATGGAAAATATATACATTGTTATGTTAATTCATATCGTACATTTTATTAAATAAATTATTTTTGTTTGCCAGGTAATATTTCTTTGCTCATGTTGTTCAAAATATCAAACATCATTTTGCCAAACTAGAATGATCTTGTGATACACAAACCCAGTTTCTTTGTATGATATATTAACTCTAAATGTTCACAATAATATCAATATTGAGTAAAGAGATGTTTCATCTTAATTATAACAGTTTCAGAGACGAGGCTACAGGCGTTTTAGCGCGAAACAATTAGCTAATCTATTTTAATACAGCCTTTGATGTAATTAGACTCCTAATTGATGTCGCGGGTATAACTTCATAACACACATCTGTCCATAGGCGTATCTAGGGTGGGCGTACGCCCGACTATGAGGAAAAGTTTAGAAATCTAAAAATATTTAAATTCCTAGGTGTGGGGAGATTTGATAGAATCACTAAAGGTAACTTCAAATCAGTTCCCTAATCTACCATTCTGCCAAGCGTTGCCTTTTAAGTCTCAAGACTTATACTGCATGGATAACCGTATATGTACATAATTAATTTTGTACAAAATGTTTCAAGTTCGCTACAAGATCATTCTGGGGTGGGCTGAATATCACGACTGATTATATATATATGATGTATCCATGCACTAAAGGCGCGAAAAATACGGAGCGAACAATGCCGCAACTGATGTATCTGTGATGAAAATCAGACCCATGAAAAGAACCCTCCGCACCTTCCTATGCCTAACATCTGCCTAGAATCGATAGGTTAAAATCAAATTTGCAATTGACTCAATTTCAGGCGTCACGTGAGAGAGTGAATGAATGGAAATGTGAACGTGATACGAGTTTAATATTGAGCCTTAAAATTGAGAAGCGGATAATAATCAATTAATATTTGATTAAACTCCCACTCCATGTCCAAAATGCGTATATGGGTTAAAATCGCTTAACCTTTTAATTTCGGATAATAGGACCTTTGCTTGGGGCCCGCTACCTAAACTAGAAGATTTGGTGAGGTTACAGGTTTAGCGACTATCGTCTGACCTCTGAAACCTAAAGGGTAAACCAGAATTAATCCTAGAATAGGTTGCAAATGCTAGATGGCGTTCAAGACACAGAGCTTAACGAGAATCATCTTTCTTTTCGGATAACCAGGTAATTCGTCTTGAATGCAACCAGACAAGAAATAAGTTTTCTACAATGTTATCTCCAGTGGAATTCAAAGCCACGACCTCCGAATCACAAGTATGTGCTATGACCACTGGACCACCGAGGCAGTCTTTAAGCGCAGATTGTAACAAAGAATCAAGAAAGGGAAAGAACTTAAAGTGGGTATTCTTTTATGTATGGGTGATGGGCTAGCAACCTGTCATTATATCTTCGTCTCATTAGTGTACAATTTGTCACTAAATATTTACTAATAAGCGCACCATTCTGCTAATCGTGGCCTTAGAATCTAACGATTCTTGCTCTGTTTACCCCGTAGTGGTGAACTTAATACTGTATCTTTAATTATAGCATAAGTAACAATAGAAATGGCGATATGGGGCGAGGTCGAGTGGTCGTTAATTCGATTCTCGCCTCGTCTTCGATTCGGCCGGCTAGTTTTGCGAATACTAAGAATTCTAAACATATTGTATCTGTTACAGATTTAGATTACTGTAGTGTCAATGTCGGCTAAACTATTTTGAAAATTGAGAGCGGTTGAGCCTCTCGCGTTTGCCAAAACACACAATTCTCCGTTTTTATTAGGTCATACATAATTATGTGTTATTCCAATCATTACAAATATTAAGCATAATAATGTTTATATTTGTCCAACTCTTTTAGGGAGATTTTCCACCTTTTAAAGCACATAATTATGAGCTATTATTGTTAGTTATATGAGCTTTTCTGGCTGTGTAAAGTAAACTTTCAAAAACGTGTTTTGTTACCATAAATATGGTGTAAACTTTCCTATTATGATTTCCAATCTCAATGTCAACTTTAAAAGCAACAAATCAGACTATATTAATAAATAAAAATCAATACAAAAACAAATCACACAAATTTATTTAGCTCCAAATTTAGTTCGAACCTTGTATTACGGGACGAGACACCAACTTAACGACAGTATATTACATAATTATATACTAAATATACTTATATAAACATCAAAAACCTAGGCTAATATATAATTTTTCATCATGACGTCACTGGGAATCTAGACCCTTGAGTACTGAGGCAAGGACTGTGGGTATAGTCCTTGCCTACTATCTCTTTAAAATGTTCGTATTATATTATTAGTACTCTTAATTGAAAGATTGCTCGTATGATTGACTGAAAAGGCCTTCGTAAAACTAAATAAATAGTCAAGATGAGCTAGATGTGTAGGCAAGTAGCCTAGGTCATATCCCACACGGCTCGATTATTGTTTAAGTTTTAAACAATTAATCTTTTTAACGCTATTCATTCGTTAAATACATTTTATAATCTGGCGTGTTGATCTTTAAAAATCTTACACCTAACAAAAACCATTAAAATATTGCATTAAGAACTTTATTGTACAATTGAAGACTGGAGAACTATAAAATCTTTTGGTAATACCGACATGACAGGAGATCCGAAAGCCATTTAACCATTGCTGATAAAAAACAATAATAACTTAGTTTAGCTATATTTAAAGGGATTCAACCTAAAGTCCTCGTAACCATAGTGGTATGGAGCCACTGCTAGTAGTGGTATAAAGCTACTACTTGTAGTGGTATGGAGCCAGTTACAGGCTTCTTTTTAGCCTGTAGCACGAATGGGCCGACTCGTCCGGGGAAGAACGACACTCCCACAGAAGACCGACGCCTGAATGGCGGTTATTAGCCGTCATGCTCCGTCCGGTGAGTGAGAGAGCCAGGGGCCCAACTTGGGGAGTCCCCATTTGGGGAGGGTGGAGATTTTTTACAGGCCGGCAACGCTTCTGTAACTTCGCAGGTGTTGCAGTTGTCTATGGGCGGCGGTGATCACTTAATATCTCATGACCCGCCAGCTCGTCTGCCTCCCTCTGACATAAAAATAAAAACCGTAAGTACCTCGTAAAGTCATCAGTCACAGTTTTCTTACTAAGATCATTCACCGAGAACTAGACATATATTGCAATAGACCATTATATGTAATATTATAACAAAAAATAAAACCTGAATTAATTTACAGCCAAAATATCCATACAATAAATAGTATACCTACACAAATATTCCGAGATCTACCTATCAATCTCCATACAATAAATATGTCTCAATAAAAAAACTCAAGGCGGCATCTAGCATTTATTTTTGGAAGTTTATTATATGCTCAGTATTGTCAAACAGATTTAAGGGTGCTTTTCCACCACAAATGTGGTATGCGGGTTTGCTGCGAAGATGTAAAACTAAGCTACGAAATACTACGGTTCCGATGATGTGCAAGGAAAAAGCTCATCTAAAGTTTTGCATTTAGGGTATCAAATACTAGGATCTCAGCTAATTTTCGGCAATTTGGTATGGACGACATCCAGTGATTAGTTTCTCTTTATGCAATATATCGATGGTATTGCATGTATCAGTATCAGTAGTATCACGGTAACATTCACGACAGCAGCAGCAGGCATCCACAGCACGTATTCATTCATACAAACCAACTTCTGTTTCGTTGGCGTAGTGGTAAAGATGGGTTCGAATTTTGGTCGGGTCATGATTGAAAATGGTATTGATCTAATTGGCCTGGGTCTTGGACGTTTAACTATATATGTGTTTATTATAAAATATAGTGTCGTTGATTTAGTATCCAATAATTATACTTTATAGTCTAGAACTTGATTGGGGCTTACTCAATTTAGGGAAAAATCCCACATTTGTCCCTATATATTTATTTGTTTGGTGAGTAAAAGAGTCGAAAGCCCATAACATAACACAATTATAGTTGTAATGCCCGTAGGGTATATGTAATTGGTGTTGCAGGTGCTTATAGGCTGCGGTAAACTTTTCCCATCAGGTGGGCTGCATGCCTGTTTGCCTGCTTATAGTATAAAAAAATAGTTTAGTAGAACCTGTTGCTACCAGCAAGATGCTATATGTAGTAAATGTGCTTGGATAAACGCATCTATAGCAACGTAACATAGCACACCTCTGGTGGAAAAGTACCTTAAAAGTTAGTAAATCAGTCGAGTCAGTTATAGTTATAAATACAGTGAAACACATTGCTAAGACGGCCTTTGTTTTGTTTCGGTTGATTGATGAGAATTGAGGAAGTTATTCAGGAAATTTATCAGGTTGGCTGTCGTACGTAATTATAAAGGAGGGAGGAACAGAGCAAAGTGAGCGTTTCATTGACATAACAATTAGCGATTTACCCTCTTATATTAGTGTTGTTCCGCTGGGTGATGGACAGTGAGGACTTTGTGAAACTGACGGCCAACCTCCAGTAATGGAGAGGCCCAAAAAGAAGAATTACTATAAAGAGATAAAGTTTTGAACATTGTAGAGAGTAATCTTTGGAAATATTGAACAGATTCTAATGAAATATGGCGTGAAGGTAGTAGAGACTCTGAGAAGGATATAGGAATATTTCCATCTTGACGTGACCGGGGATAGAACCCTCTTGAGTAGCGGACAGGCATGTTAACCATTAAGGCACGGAGGTCGTTGCAATTTGCGGTAACCGCGGCTAACCGGTCTCATTAACTACTATAAAACAATGCCGTTAAAATACATGCCGTAAGCCCACTGTTTGCGAAAGCTCACAAAAGCTAATCAATCATCGCGAGATGGATGAAAGCTCTAAGTAAATCTGAAAGCTGCATCCCGATCAATCATAACTTTAGTATTACTTTTTGTTTTAGAAAGTTTCGACTTTAGGAAATATTTTCTTGATACCTTAAAAGACTATTCGAGACTTCCATGCTGGTCTGGTAGCGAAAGAAAAACATAGAACGTACTAACTGCTAATCTTCCCGCGCAGAATGCAAAAGTCAATTAAGGGAAAGGACTTAAGGCATGCTTTACATAGGCGATGGGCTCGCAATCTGTCATTATATCTGAATCTTAATTCCACCAATAAGCCCACAATTATACTTAAGAGTGGCCTTCCGGTTTCACGACTTTTTGCTTTACCCCGTAAGAAATAAAGACTGATTGTGTATCTGTGACACAATTATATATAATCTACTAGCTTTTATCCGCGGCAATGCTTACGTTCGTTAATTCCGATCATGTGAGAATTTTGAAAAATTTCGTCTTAGCGAGGACTTAAGCTACGTCCTAAAAGGAACCCGATGCAAAATTGTAAGCCCTTAGTGAGTCACTTAGCGACCTTTCGTTTTTTATGATGATTTATATTATGAAAAGGGTCAAATATAATCCACACTAGCGTAACTAATAATGTTAAATAGATAGATTAATTTTTAAAGAATGGAGAACGTAATTGTAATGTTATCAAATATAGAAAAATAACGCTAAGCGCTATAACGGTATTTAAAACATTTCGGCATTATTTCGCCGTAATATTCGCCCATTAAATTAAAGCGATTTGTAAAAATTTGACTATTATTTATAGTGAAGATGACAAACTGTTGAATTTGTTTAGAAAACGTCATAAAACATTAGCTGGTCGTCTATAAATCACAGATGAACAGAAACGGTCCGACTTATGTTGGACCTTTTAAAGTGTTAGTAGACGATATAACGACCTCCGTGGTTTAATGGTTAACATGGTCAGTCCGCTAATCAGTAGGAGCCAGGTTAGATCCCCGGTCCGGTCAAGATGTTAAACAATCAAACATTAGTTTATTTCTATATATGTATTTATTATAAAATATAGTATCGTTAAGTTAGAATCCCATAACACATCTCTCGAACCTCGGTACATGACTCATTCATAGTAACAGTTTCTTACATTCTCAAAAAAACTCTAATTTTGCTTCAAATACTTATATAATAATATTAGAATATAACAATGTACAAAGCTATTCTATTTCTGATATATAATAATGTGTCATAGTTAGTGACAAGTTTATTTATACAAATAAAATATATAAGTATAAATAAACTTGTCACTAACAGTACCGATAAAGTATACATCTAAATAGTGTACCAAATCTGAAAGATGGATTCGGTGTGACATTTTTGTGTGACCTTTTAGGACAAAATCTTGTTTCAAACAAGACTTTTTAAAAATGCGTCTTTTTCCGGACCAATACCCACGTGAGAGCTAAACTAAGTCCCGCCGATTACGATGCCGTTAATCATATTTTTAACGCTGCTACCGGACTGTAACATTAATAAATAATCTTCTTTTACAATTATCTATTTCTTTGAGTTCAAAGTTCAGCGGCAGACGATTTATTTTTTCTTATATTACATGCTTCACTAAGTTTGGAAAAAGAGAACACCGCAATTAATCCTAACCGCTTTCTCCCTCACCGCGAGGTCGTGCAAACTCGTAATTCCGCAAGGACGGCGACTCGGACGGACTAACTGTTATATTTATAGATACATATTGCACTATCTATTTACGTCTGACGACTTATGACGTCGTCAGGTGTCGCGTGATGCTGTGCCGTCGACGTAAATACAATGAGTAATGTACAGTGGACGGCACATCAAGCTATCAAATATTGCCAATCGCTGCTATTCATTATTTGCAAGTAATGAAACATGGCAATCAATGAGACACGAGTCGAACACGTTCTGCCAGAACCGAGCCATAGCAATATTATTATCTGCATTAAGTCAGGTATTGCATATTCAGGTACACTAAGATCAACTGAATTTAAGGAGCTGACGGCCAATCTTCAGTAATGAAGGGGCACCTAAAGAAGAAGATCAGCTGGTGTGCCAATGCTCGAGGAGAGGAACCACAGACTAAAACATAGACAACCATGTAGGGTATCTCCAGATGCGGACGACTGTACATCTCAAATGATAGTCGTCCGTTATTGACATCGACCTTATACTGATAATACGATCAACCACAGTATAATATTGTCTATTCTGTGCCAAAACACGTCATATTTATTGCTTTTAGGCCAAAAGTATATAAATGACGTAAGCAATATTGAAACCATCTCGAGCGGTAAAATAAAGAAGACAATAGGTTAGATAAAAAAGTTTGGGGCCTGAGCAGTTCAAATATTTTTGTTGCCATTATTAATATTTTGTGGAACTCTACCGTTAGAAGCACCTGAATAAAACAGCTGTCCTTGAGAGGAAAACAGCAGTAAAAGCACTAGTTATATGCTAGGCTATAGACTAGACTATAAAAATAGCTGTGTGTATAGTAAATAAATCATTTTTTGTCAGCCGCAGCTTAAGAAATTATTTGATCGTGTATATTTTTATGTCTACGCACACCACATCTACATTTATGATGTCACTCACTGTACATCATTCTTCTGACAGCTCAGCAACGTACCTGCAATAGATTAGTACATTTGCTGAAGACATGATGGATTGCTCAGGTCACCGGTTCTAATACATCGATCAGTTTCTTATACATATGTTCATGACATTTGATGACCTTTGTAACGGTTTATGTGTCTGCCCGCTAAGCGGAGGTCCCGGATTCGATCCCCAGGTAGGGCATGATGGAAAATGATATATAAATTCTGACTGGCCTGCATTTTGGCCAGTTTATATGTGTATTTTTCATAAAGTAGTATCGTTGAGTAAGTATGTATCTCATAACACAAGCTTCGAACTTACTTTGGGGAAAGTAAGATCGAAGTTGTTTTATAAGAGCTAAAATTAAAAATTTTATTTGTATGTCAACGTGGTAAATATGGATTGCGATGTGTCAGCAAAAGAATTGTAACATCAGAATATCATTGGAATAAATCGTATTCCGTTAACCCTAAACCTCTGGTGTTTATGTCAATTCAAATTCATTTTCTATTCCGAAGGGATACCATTGTTATTTTGAGATGGCTATCCGAGCGGATATAAATTTGATTTGATTGAACCAACCAGTGGTTTCAGATTAGAATGAATCAGTAATACCCTATATGCTATTTCAGTGCCACCCGTATACCCATCTAAAAATTTACCATTCAAAGTTTCAAAGATGTACAACGACGACACAATCCAATACGACATCGGAACCTTCAAAAAAAGAGCGTATAAATCCCTTAAAGGTCGGCAACGCTCCCGTGACCCCCCGAGTGTTGCAGGTGTCTATGGGCGGTGGTGATTACTTATCATCACGTGACCGGCCTGCTCGTTTGCCTCCCTCTGCCATAAAAAAAAAGATGTTACAAAATATATGTTGTTTACATTACGAAAATTTGGCCAAACACATCTCGTAATCCATACTAATATTATAAATGAGATGTATTGTAGTTCTGTCCGTCTTTTAGTCAAAATGGAGCAACTGAATGTGATTTTTTATATGGTAATACTTGAAGGGCTGGAGAGTGACATAAATAGGTTACTTTTTGTCTCTTTCTATTCCCCCCACTGCACGAATTTGACGCGAACGAAGCCGCATGCAAAAGTTAGTGTTTAAATATTTATTCTTTTAGTTGTTAGTCTGTTTTTATTGAACTCAGCGTAATTTCTGCATTTTAACTTTGTATTTCCTCATCATTTGACTGAGTCGAATCCTTACGGCCGAATCGTTTCTCGTATAAATCAATTTGCGAGTTAATATTGTGATTGTCTTAACCTCCTTGCTTCCGACTGCACAAATAAGGAGTTTATGTGGTGACGGATGTATGTACGTCTGTGGATTTAATTTTAGACGCGTCAGATTTCACATTTCAAGTATGGAGCTTCTCAACAGAGCGAGAGGATTGTTTTATTTAATAATTTACGCGAAACTTATTATGACGTCATAAATTAATACATGTCGTAGCATCAATGTGTCATTAAAAATATTATTAATCTCAGATTATTTTATTTTTTATGTAAGAGGCAGACAGACGAGCAGGCGGGTCACATGATGTTAAGTGATCACAGCCGCCGATAGACACCTGCAAAATCCGCGGTGTCACAGAAACGTTGCCCGCCTTTAAAAAGTCCCCGCCCTCTCCATTTGAGGAGAAGTTGGACAGATTATAACCTTATAAGGGTTCGTATTTTTTCTGCTGTTGTAAGAGTGATATATAACACATTATAAACATGGATTAAAATGACTTTAATTATTATTTAAATGACTAGCAGTTTTAAGGGATGTTAAGGACATCTGCCCTAACTTTAAGATTTAGTTTCTTTCACTGTAATAGGCAATGCAACAAACTAAACGTAAAACTATCAATAAAAAGGCGTTCTAAAAAGCAGCTGAAGTATCCTTGTTTCTAACTGACGTGGGCAAATAATATTATCCGTGAAAAGGACGAGCGATCTAATAGAGGCGGGTACCTGATTCGATTTCTGATAAATCTACAACCTAGTTACACTTGCCTCAAAGGGAAAATTTTACTTTAGAATCTACAATCTAATATCAACCCTATTCCTGCAAAACAGATTTCAAATTGCGATGACTTGCGGAACCTGTCGAAATGTCAAACGGCGTCCTTTCGCCCCTAAATAATTTTATATCGGTTGCAACCTGATTGACCTAAATGTCAAAGTGACGCGTAGTTAAACATTTTCCTTAAATTATTTTAGAAATTAATTTTGTATTCGAGGCAGTTTTGTGAATATATTTTTTGGGAGACTGTGTTCGTTACAAATGTAAAGGAAAATGCCCTCAATACCTTGGCTCCACAGTTTTGTACAGATAATGGTACGGATCCCTTCGTGCGTACTTCGAGTCGTACTCGCACTTGGCCAATTTTTTAATAATATTTCATTTCATTGCTCATTTGTCTTAATCCTGGTCTTAGCAGGAGTCTGAGTCAGTTACAGGGGTAAGTTTCATTCATTCCTATTGGACGAATCCACCAAGTGTCTCCAATCTGATCTAACAGCACATAACACGTATAACGGATCCAATCTACGGAACATAGACAATATGGAACGCAAGTGTACATTTTTCGTGGGGTAACATTACCAACATAATGTTTTATTTTTTATTTTAATGTGATGGCCTGAAGTTTTAGAATATCCATACACAAAGAAAACGAATAAGTGGTCTTTAAATCTCGTTATATTGAACTGAGATTCATCTATATTGTGCAACGTTATATAAATATACTTTATTCGGTGTGCTAGATCTTTTTACCACTTTGCTCCCTGACTAATCTGCTTTTTATGTGTTCTCGTTATGGTTATCTTAAGCGTCAATTTTTTTTATGAAAAAAAAAAAAACAGCACTGCTACGATTAACGGCCGTTTGAGGAACTAAACTGGTTTTCATACAATTTTTTCATGAAAACCAGTTTAGTTCCTCAAACGGCCGTAACTCAAAACTTAAAATTTATTTAATATATTTATATTAAATAAATTTTAGTGTTCGGGGCGCTGAATGACGCTTTATATCTATGCTTATTCTACCTCTCTATTCTGTGCCAGACAATACACACGAGACCAACACGCAATTATCTTTTTATCTTGTCTGTTTAAACTGGGTTACGGGACACTAAAGCGGGACAAAACATACGTTTACAACATGTGTTTCGAATTGAACATGACGGAGTTACGATTCGCGTAAATAAACAATAAAAAAAGATTTAATGAAGACACCGCTGTTACACCTTTTATGTGTTCCAATTTTTAGGAGAAAAAACATTCAGGTTGGGTTATATCATGTCACTAGCAACTTTTATTAACTTCTGGAAGATTTCTCTCCACTTTTCTTCATTTTATAGTGAGCTATGGAAGTTATTTTTTTCAATAAAACGTCTAATTTATAACTGCATTTTTTACTATTATATGTATATCATCAATGCTGGTCTGGGAGCGAAAAATATCCGAAGTATGTATCAGCTGCTTGTCTGCTCACGTAGATTGTAAAGGCAAATCCAGGGAATTTACTTCAAACATACAACAACAACTTTACTATGTCTGAATCTCTATGGCACCAATAAGCTCATCACTTAGTTAAGCGAAAACGTCAAAAACGTCACGACTACAACAAGACACTTGGTCCACCATTAAAGAAATGATACGGTATCTGTATATGCTAACAATATAGGAATTAATGAGAAAGTCCGGAGTAATATTTTAGAAGTGATCTTCTTGTGGCTAAGATGATGGCGAATACGTAAAGCTACTGAATATTAAAAAAAAAAATAAGACAAGAAAAATAATAAACCTTTGAACGCAATGTGTAAAAAAATTAGATGAAGGGTTTCCTTATTGTATGATTTCCTTCGTTATTATGTTAACAAAATCTTGAAATTTTTGTGTTAAAAACATCTTTCTTTTACCTTAATTTTTCGTAATAAAAGTAGCTTTTTTATGAAAGGCAAACTCGCAGGCGGGTAATATTAAGTGATCACCGCCCATAGGCACCTGCAACATCCGAGGGGTCACAGAAGCATTGCCGGCCTTTAGGGGTTTATACGCTATTTTCTTGAAGGTTCCGATGTCGTATTGGTCCGGAAATACCGCTGCAGGCAGTCCGTTCCATAGTGTAGTCGTACGTGGTATAAAGTTTATTTTAAAACGTACGGTGGTCGACGGCCATTAGTCCAGACGGAATTAATAAAACTTAACTAACTAGCTTCCTTACTTTTATCAGAAATTATGTTCTTGATTTCTTACTCTATCTGTCATATGTAAATATCTTAAATGATGATCGAAACGAAATTTACATACGAGTAAACACATTAAATATTTTCACATTGTTCCATTTTATATATTTTTTACGAATTTGGGGGATTCCATTCAGTCATAACATATTTTTGGCTGTAACTTATTCATACATATTATATCAAACATATTTTAAAATATTATGAACTATGGCTTTGAAATATATACATACATATATTTAAAAAAAATCTTAACCTCACTGGTGTGATTGACAGGAGTTACGTAATGAGTTAACTATCCGAGACGAATGATCACTTTCCGAAGCGATTCAGACGTTTGGGTTAACTTTTAACTGTTATTACGAAATTATTTCTTGCTTATTCTATGACGAAATTTTAACGAAATAATATATAAGTCGTGATGTACGAGTGCAAAACTAATATTACATAAAAAAATATACCTATATTGAAATGAAACAAATTTAATGGATTTTATCGCGGTTTAATTAGTACACACAAAGGAATTTTATACTGTTTTAAGTTCTCTATGTGAGAACTTAAAACAGTATAAAATTCGAATAAATCGTTTCAAAATAGACGT
>JADGIL010036242.1:0-17298 GCA_020352625.1 Cactoblastis cactorum
GCGGCAGTCCTCGAGTGCCACACGTATTTTTTTCCATATTGCTAGCTATATCTTGGTATTTTATAATAAAAACTAGCTTATGGCTTCAATAGATCTTATAAAGAGCCCCTATATTATGTTTTTCTTAAATATCTCCCATATATATAGACATAGCTAAGTTATAATTTCATATATGTATAGATAAACTATTAAAAAAAATTAAAACTCCCACAAAATCGAAGCAGCCGGAAAAAACTAGTTGATATTAATTTAGATCTAATTAATTAATTTAATTTCTTTCTCTCGAGCAGAAAACAAACGACCAGAATGGAGCAAAAACTTTACAGCCGTATCATAGCCGACAAAAAAAAGTTGAAATTTTGATGAGCCCGAACACTGTTTTGGAGGACACGATATTTTTCGCGCTTAATTGGACCCTAAAGTGCTGAGACTCTCGAATTTGCGGCGGCAACATCAAAGGAACTCATAAATTTATTGTACAACCAGTAGTGGGTCGGCGACGATTTTACCGACAACGCAACGAGAACGTTTATGGTCGATGTTAAACTGGTTGAAAAAAACAGTATAATTTTCGACTAGTTTACGGCGTGAATTCTTAGGTGAACTGAATTTGTATTGAGCATTTGGTATTATTTGTGTTGATAAACGAGACGATCGACTTTGTCGCTCGTCGTGCAGCAAAGTCGCAAGAGTTGAGTCGCAAGAGCGCAGCCGTTCAAGCTATCCTCCAGTTTATGCATAAACCGATGACTTGTTCATCCGTTGACGACAATAAACAGTTTTAAAAAACAGTTATTTAACGCTCACCTCTAGTACAAACATCGGAATATAAAAGTAAATACTTGAACCTCTGTTGTGTGGTAATAACTGGTATAAGTACGGCTTAATATGCTCTTTTCTGTACAATGGCTAAAGTTACACTGTTCATACAGATTAGAGTTGGCATTATATTACTTTAACGGCCCTTTTTACGTCATCACGTCAAGTGGAAATACAAAAATAACATGCTTTCACTTTTTTTTATAAAGACAAAATTATCTGCAGAAGCTTTCATATGTTTAGAGAATTAAATTCAGTAGTTATAAGTGAGCAATCATTTGGGTATTAGCTAGCAAAATTTTGTTTGTGGCAAAAATCAGATGTTTTTTCGCGATGTTTTCCTTTCTGCTTCAAAAGAGTGATATTATTTTATATCTTGACATGCATTTAATTTATAATGTTTAACTCCAAACTTTAAGATCAAATTTATTTTATTTTTGTAAAATTTCCAATTTTATGTCCAAGATTCAGGAAATTACTAATCCTTTAGTCACATAAAAACTTAATCTTCTTAAAGATTCGAATAATCACATCAAATGTAGACAAAACATTTGTGTGTGTTTTTACCATTCAGCCTTAAAGTCTCATAACTCTTGGTTCTGTCTATACCGTCAAAGATAAAGGCGTGAATATATATCTATTTAAAACGTTATAATTACCAAATATTTCAACTTAGCAAGAGCCTGCTCTTACGCCACCGCGCACCGTAACATCTCATTCACGCATACGTCACTCTTGTTACATCTTTAATATCAGTTTTCGATCACGATTGATCTCTATGACCCTTGATTTCGGCTACCGTAGGCACGATTTTTTACACTACAATATTTGAAATAAAATCTTATTTATCTAATTTCAAAGTCGAATTTGTATTGAAGATTTATCGTACGTCGGCACTTTTGAAGCATTTTATGTTAACAATCAAAGATTAGCATGTTAAATAGGTATGTCGAGCTGTTACTATTGACATTTTAAAGTTAATATATTATTAAGCTGCAGTAGCTATTTGAATAAATTAAAAAACGCATAAATTATCTATACTAATATTATAAAGAGGTAAAGATACAAAAACTTTCGTTTGTTTGTTTGTAAAGTTGATCTTCGGAAATGCTGAACAGATCATGAAAATTCTTTCACAATCGGAAAGCTACACTATTCAGGAATGTCTAATATATAATGAATATTTTATGCCCAACGAAGTGAGCACGGGTTGGCTAGTAATACATAAATTTGTGATAATAGTTTTTGTTATGATATCACATTTAAAAAGTTTTGATGTATAAAACGTTAAATTAAAACTAGTAAGATACAGACAACATCACGTTTTTATCCTCTACTAGTATAATAAATATTGTATGGGTAATACAGAACCAATAGTTGTGAACCTCGAAGACCATGTTTAGATGCACATTCAGATTTTTAGTGGAATGGAGATTCAGATAAATGACAAGCAACAACTTCTTGTTTTAAACTCTTTCCTTTAATTGATGTTTACAATATGCGCGGGATGAAAATCAATTGCAATTAAAGCGTATATATTGTGGAAATATTACAATCGAGAATGGATAAACGATTTTTGCTGTTATTGCTCAGGAAATCATCAGCCGAAAGCCATTTAGGTTAATGATTAACACCCTGCGTGTATAGGAAGCTCAACCAGTCAAGCCTGGTGAGGAGATGGGTACGTTGCATATCTACCAATGATCGAAATAGACATAGGTGATGAAAAAACGTCTTCCTCTTTACTTTGATGAGAAAAAGTGCCTGTATAGGTCTAATTTGTACATATGTATAATAAAATTGTAACTGAGCCATGTCTATACATATGGGAGATATTTAAGAAAAAAATATATACCATATAAATGTATACCAGTAATTACTAAAAATATATTTCCGTGTTAAACACATATTCAGATAAAATCATAATTACCTTTCGTAAGCCGTTAAATCTAATTCAAACAGATGTCCATTATATAATATATTTTAATCTCTACAATCTGTAAGAGCAAAAAATTTCACTTATTACATACGGAACTATAAAATATGTACATGCAATAATTAGCACAGACCTGCGCACGCGCCTATAATTTTGTGCTGTTTTATTGCCTTTGAGTGTCCCAACCCTATTGAGCAAGTCTTCGAAGCAATCATACCATGCAATATTAAAATTAGAGTACATATTTATGCAGACTGATCACAGATTTAAATCAAGTAGACCTCACAACTCGCAAGTAAGCGCAATTCGCGTGTCAAATGAATGTAAGTAGTACTTTCTTAACCGTTTCTTATACAGGAAAAAAATCGAAGTTTAAAAATGACACATAAGAGTAACGAGTGATGAGGCTGTTTCTGTTGCTAATTTCTCATGTGACGTCATTATAGGTAGAAAAATATTGACACGTTTAATTTATATAAAAACACGGCCAAACCACCAAGAAAATGACCGGTGGTAAGTTGGTTACGCATTTTGCGCTGTCTATATAGTAAATGTCCGTGAAACTGATCTTATTTCGGCAAGATAATTATTGTTTAGTCGTTCATTCGTCAGAAAAATTATTTATTATTCTAATACGTATCTAGTAAAAGGCTACTACAGCTAGTACCTTGTGTGCCATTACAATCAAATCAAAATATTTTTCTTGGGGCCCCTTTTTTAAATAATTTTACAATCTCCAAAGCTGAATTTGCTTTTTGCTTGTTCTATTTTGATTAACTTTGCTATTGCGGCTTTTATTTCAAATTTACTTATGATGACAACGATTTTAGTCATCAGTTAATCGATGCCATGGACTTCCACAATTGACGATTTTGAATAATACGGAATAAATTTAGATGGGGTTAAACCAACAGTATTATAATATGAATCGTAATCGATTTCATAACATCGTTATCGATATTCCACATAGTACATAGTAGTAACGAGAAGCTGAAGAAATGCAGGGATCACGATTCTCGCCTCTTTATTATGTGCATGAATAATTTGTATGCCTTATGATTTATGGCTTTGATACAGTATCGTCGTGGTTTGCACGATATCATAACAAAAATATGTTTGTTTTAGTGTATTTGATTTAAAAACTCAGGAGCTTGAAAATATTAATGCTTTTTATGGGTAGACAGCTACTCTTCTCTCTGATTTTAAAAGACAAATAATGGAAAAGCTTAAAACAAGAGATTCTTCTTTTTTTCATGGTCTTGTTAAACCTCATTTATATATATAACGTTTAAAAATACTAATACTTTTTAAACAATTCTAGTGGTATCTGGCTGACGAAACATCTCAGTAAATTCATAAATACTAATAAAATAATAAAAAGGACCATCATCGTGAGACAAAGGTTATAATTTTCAAGCCACATAATAAAAACGCCGTAATTTCCATACACATTATATTTCATTTTACTCGTACATCGTCAACGGCCCACTGAGTTACACAATGACAATTAAATTTGTCAACGCGGTAGCGGACCAAAACTGGTTCGGAAGGCTGATTCTCAAATGTACAATGTTTATTCACTTGCATTTTAATAATGTAATGATTCCTCAGATTTTAAGTTCAATTCAAATGCAACTTGTTTAAAAGATTGATATTCTTTAAAATTATTTTAAACTCTAAGATGATCGAGATGTACGTTCTGTGTTCAAAAGAGAATGTTTAATTAATCTAGGTCTGTGAGATTTATGGGATTTTAATTTTATTTAACGTCTAATTTAATATGTTTATATTTTGGCAGTAAACATTGATATGCTTCGAAATATTGATATCTAAATTTTGCTTTAAGGTTTCACTCCTGTATTTAAATCCAAGTAATAATTTGCTTTCATTTAGATAACAATCCAAAAAAGAAAGGGCGAAAATAGTCACATGTAATATTGGCTATTCCTTGCCCTAAAAAATTCTTAGTTTAATTTTTCATTAAATAAAAAATGCACGCAGACATATTTCAGAATAATCCTTGAGTGTGCAGTCCACCGGATATTTTTACAAACTTAATAACGCTACTGGACAATAAGCAAAAACTTTGCAGCGACCGCGTCGTGTCAAAACGTCAACTTGTACCGTCAGAAAAATAAAAATACATTTTATTCGCGACACTTTACGGTATTCTCGGCTTAATTACATTAAATAAGGTGAAGTGTTAAGTGATTGTTATCAGCAAAGATGTGGATGCATTAAAAGGGTTTAATATTACATTGTGATATTCTGTCAAAAAGTTGCTAAATTGCGGTTTTAAGTTGGGAGCGTATTTTTAGTGTTTCGCTTAAGGATAATTTACATAAATGTTTACTTATTTGAATAAAATTCGTATATTTTAAGTGCATATAAGCTTTTAGATTTTCGTATTACCTACATTAGAAATATATGCAATAGGCCGAATTATAAAATAGTGCGAGTGATATAAGAAAAAGTGAGAAAGAATAAGTAATTGATTAATTGTAACAAGGCACTATAATTTTTTTTTTATTAGTCTTAAAATTAACTATTTGAAACATTTAACTAAAACCTTTTATTTTAAAATATTGATGATTATTTATTATGATAATTGATCATGTCGAAGTCGATGATTACTTTTTGCTTAAATTTAATTATATTTCTTATATGTCTATGTATATAATGCCATATTCTTAAAATATCTTTACTTTGTAATTGACATAAAAAATAAATATCGCTTCATCTGTACTGATGATAGATTTGATGCACATAATTATTTTAAAATAGACTTGCTATCTGTACTTCTGTAGGCAGTAATAAACATGCGATGATTTTTGACGTCATGCGGCGACAGTATCATTTCCTTATAACTTTACAACTGCAAGGAAAAAACGGTCTAATTGCTATGACTAACGCATTTTCTGTGAAATTCGCATGTCCTAAGATTTCGCAGTTTTTATGTGAATTACTTTTTACTTCTTTTTCACGAAAAGAAATTTACTCTTGTATTTCATTGCTTAATATAGAAATGAACATTATTATAAAATCATGATAATAAACTAAAACCGGCCAAGTTCTAGACGGACTTATACATGAAGGGTACCATTATTTACATAAAACGGCAAAAACACCATGTTTGTTGTATGGGAGTCCCAATATTTCATTCTACCACGATTCATGAGTGATAGGCGGACAGGCAGACAGATGGGCAGACGGAGAGCTCAGTTTCAATCTGTTTTATCTTATAGGTACGTATCCAAAACAACATAATTAAAAAAGACACTGTTTTCAAAATTTTATAAATAAAAACAACTTGAGGTTATGGTTAGGACACTGTATTAAAAAGGTTTTAAGTTAAACAAAATACAAGTAACCGTGCTGTGTTTCGAAATAAAAGAAAAAAAAAGTGTTGCACCGTGCATCACTCAGCCTTGAACTTTTAAAGGAAATCCGTCGATGTTCTTTCTCAAAGTGCATCAATGAGTCAGAGGATATCCTAATTAAATAAATACTTGCCTCATTAAAATTAAGCATATTTGCGATGATATTGATGACCTCCGTAGTGTAATGGTTAACGCACTAGACCGCTTCTCAGAAGGTCCCGTATTTGATCTCCGGTCAGGCCATAGTGAAAAATCATATTTTTCTGATTGTCCTCAGACTTGGATGTTTATTTATGTGTATTTTTTATGAAAAATTATATATTATCGTTAAGCAGGCGGGTCACGTGATGTTAAGTAATCACCGCTGCCCATAAACGCCTGCAACACCCGGGGGGTCACAGGAGCATTGCCGGCCTTTAAGGTATTTATACGCTCATTTTTTGAAGATGCCTATTTATTTGTCCCTATATATTTATTATTGTTAAGTTTTCTAGACGTTTTCAATTTTTGATCCTCATTTAAGACCCTTTCGAAATCAATATCAGCTATTTATTTCATTAAAAACAAAATTTACTGAAACAACTATTGGAAAATACAAGTTTACTTTTACTGAATTTTTTGGGTTATGATTCATTTTTAAATAAAATTAAATGAATCACAATTTTTTGTTAATATAGGCTATTAGTTCTGTGCAATTGCTTTCCCTGTAAAGAGAAAATCATCAACAAACAAAATTAATCAAAGTTTACGATTTTTATCGTTGAATCTCATATTTAGGTACAATTTTTTTGGATGTTTCTTATTTATCGCTAGACTTTATTTTATTTTATTTATGTTATTATTAGTGACTAGATAAGTTTCACTTGCACTACTCCCATTTCCATAGAAATTGCAGGGTAAAATAACCTTATAGCCTTTCTCAATAAATTAACTAACATCGAAAACCTTTTAAAATCGGACTAGTCGTTTTAGGAGCGAGTAGCTAAAAATTTCTTCAGCTTTATAATAAGTATATAGAAGTACTAGCGTTTTCCGCGGTTATACTTGTGTCCTATATTTACCGATCCCGTGGGAATTTTGCATAATCCCGGCTTAACAAGAACCTACGTCATAAAAAGAACCCCCATGCAAATTATTTTTACGCATCCCATATGCATCACACTTAGGTATTTTAATTTGTTATGGCCGAAAAAATCCATCAAACAGCCTTGTGCATAAACCTGTGTCGTAAAAACGATCAATTGCATAACGTAACTTTCGAAAGTTATAAAAAAGCCCGCATCGCAAGGACCCTTCTCTTTATGTACAATTTTTTTTATAGTACATCACTCGTAAATGTTCGGGATATGGCTGTTTGGCAATAACCTGAGATGGCATAAACTTTATCTTTATATTGTTTGTGCAAGATCTTTTAATTCATTGTCTCTAGGGTTCCGTGCCCAAAAGGTAAAAACCTTTTAGTAACCTTTTATTATTATAGGAACCTTTTATTAATACTCTGCTGTCCGTCCCTTTGTGTGTTTGCCCGTTTATTTATTGTTCATTAGGCTGTATTTCAAGAACGAAGAAAAAAAAAATTAGATGATATATTTCTGTAGCCGCTATAACAACACATACTAAAAATAAAATAAATAAAGTGGAAGATTTAGTTTGATGAAACGCAATAACCTCAAGAGATGGACTAGTCCAATTTGAAAAAATCCTTCCGTGTTATATATTCCAATTATCAGTGAAGGCTACTTAGGCTACATTTTATCTCGTTATTCCCAAGGGAATGGGAATCCCAGTGACGGTCACTAGAAAATCATAAGAGCTGCATTTCGCTTCAAAAGAATTATTGATAAGCCTTAAAATTGTTATATGTTACTTAACAATAACGACCGAAGATAAGTTGCACAATTCATGGATCGCTCACGTGTAATCAAAATCTTCAATCATGTTCTGTTCAAGTCATATAATCACTGGACAGATATTAAGTAGCTTGTGATTTTTGTGTTGAAATTTGAGTTTATTTAATTTACCTTCAACACAATCTATATACGTAGGATAAAACTAATTTATTAACAAATGTATTTGATGTGTTTATTTAATTCGTACGTTACTGACGTACGAAGTAAAAAACTGATTTGAAAAAACAATGTTTAAAAAACCATATACGTTTGGTCATTTCAGTATAATGAATGAAAAAAAAAATTTAAGTTCTTCATTTAAAATTCCAAATAAACAATATATTATTATCAGGATTAGTTTAAGAATAACATTGAAACGATTTATTTTATGGGCGCCATTAAATTTTCAAAATTAGAACCAGTCTAATTGATCTTTAGCACAATGGCTTAAAAATGATTAGTTTATCTATTAACCTTTGTATTGGGCATTTATTGAAAGGTTTTGATTACCTCATGGGGCACCTTGACCTATATCGTATCAGGTTGTCACATCAATCTTCAGTGGCGATTAATCTGGCGCTTCTACGCTTTATGTATCAGAATCATAGACTATTGTATAACAGATATAATATACGAAGTGTGATACATACGGATAGTACGAACAGTAAAAAATATTAATGTCCTTTCTATTAGCACTTTGCAAGAAGGCTTATTTTGCTGCAGGGCTTATTTTGCCACTGCGCGTTGATGTCTTATACGCACTACGTTATAAAAAAGCTTGACAAACTACAACTAAGAAAAAATCTTACTCTATTATTACTTTACACATACAGTATCACGTTTTTATATAAAGCCTATTGCTAATTCTTATAAAATATGTTTTTTATTGTAAAATATTAACATATATCTGTAACGCTGTTGGTTTTCTTAATAAATATAAATAAATAAATAAATGAAGAAATTGTTTTTTAAAAATTATCTTAATAGGACGACAAACAAACATGCGTATCACAACCATGTATTATATCATATACAAAACAATAGATAAATTAAATTTTGAACAATACATTTTAGTTTTTCAGATCGAATCAATAAATTTAAAGGCACGTGCCATGGCGCTACATGTAGTCCTATTCTGTGTGTCTGTGTGTCTATCAACAAATTTCTAATGGAGCTGGCAATAGCCTTTGTTTCGGAAGGTTTGAGCGCGAACCAATGGCACATGGCATCCATCTTGTGACGCAACACGTAACATCATTTGTTTTGAAATCATCATATATTGGACCGATTTGTTCAATTATTAATGATATAGCTTGAAATACTTTTCCCTACCTACGTTTTCTAATCGAATGTCTTGTACATTTTTTTTTAGCTGCGTTAAGGCGACTGACAAAACAGCCTAATGCAGATTTTGATTACAGGTCGGGTTTTTAATAAATTAGAAAGGGGGATTATGATGTAATTTGAGAATAATAATGAAAACCATCTTTCATCATTTATCCAAATTTTTTTTCGGGAGGAAAGTATGCATCGCTAGAGCAGGGCAAGATTAAACAAGTATAATTATCTTTTTCTAATAAATTAGGATAAAAGCCAAGTTTTACAAATACCGTGAGTTTTTGTAAATCCATTTCTTTTCTTCCGTTTCACATGGTTTTATCTGCCTGCCTTGTAAGACTGATTAATTAATAATAAATAACAAAATAATACATAGGCATCAAATTACTACGTACCTAAATATATGATTTTTCTATAGTACAAAAATGCAATATTAAATTGCGTCTTATATATGTGTGTTCATAAACAAATAAATAATACAAGAAATACAGTTTCCAATTTGTCAGTAGTATATAATACGCATAGTTCTGTGAATCACTATGATCGCTCGTTCTGTTGCGCACGCGATCATAGTCTACGAGCTATAAACCGCACGCGCTCTCAGTCTTAGAGCTATAAAATGCTTATAAACCGAGAATTTATACGCATAAAGAAATTATTCTCCTTTGGTGTACTCTCTCGATTTGCCTTTCTTAAGTATAATCTCTATTATTATGCTAAAGGGATATTATTTATAATCTTAAGGCTGAGTTCTTTTAATGGACTTAATTGTGAGGTGCATTATTACTTAGTTGTAGGTTTGTAAGGTATAAAATCGCCCTGGTGTGTGTATTTTTTTTTATGTAAGAAGGAGGCGAACGAGCAGGCGGGTCACGTGTTGTTAAGTGATAACCGCCGCCCATAAACAACTGCAACACCCGCGGGGTCACAGATGCGTTGCCGGTCTATAAAAAAAAGCCCGCCCTCCCCTTCTGGGGAGGGCGGGGTCTTTTTAAAGACGAAGTTGGGCCTCTGGCTCTCCCACTCACCGGACGGAGCATGGCGGCTGATAACCGCCATTCAGGCGTCGGTCTTCTGTGGGAGTTTGGTACTGCCCCGGATGAGTCGGCCCATTCATGCTGCAGGCTCATACCACTTGTATTGTTTTCGCACAAGGACTCTAAGTATATGAATAAGCAAATAAATTGTTTTGATTAACTGAATCACATTATTATATTTTACGACAATCCAAAATTTTTATCCATTGTTAGTTTACTTCAAATGTATCAAAAATCTAAAGCTTTAAAATAGTAAATTACAGTAGAAAATAGTCGCCAAAAATAAAGCTAATAATCGCAAGAGCAGTGCTCTACACTTCGCGCGCATAAATACACACAACTGGTGTATAATTTTATCAAGACGGCGGTAGATTTGATGTTCCGCTCCCATATACGGCGCGAAGAAACAGCTTCATTCCATCTCAGATTTTGCACGCTGATGAGCAAATAAATCTCTTGAGGTGTGAAAATCTACTGGTTTACGCATATTTTAATAAATCTATCTTGTTGTCGCGCAGCTTCGTTTTTGAACTGACAATTTGTATGCAGTTTCTCAAATTTAAATATATGTTGAATTAAGTTCTTTAATAGACTTATTTGAAAATCATTCATTATGCGAGAGGAGCGAACACTCACTATCTTCCAAATAAGTATAAATTTAAATTTGTAGTATACCTAAGTCCTTTACAAAAAAATATCACAATCTTTAGGTTTGGGCATAAACATAACAATTTAAATACTTATAGATACTGAAAAAATCGCAAGGCTTCTGTAATCTGCACATTTTAATACTTTTAAAAAATGGCACATTTTAAATTAATTTTAGTTGACATTTAGTAAAACTGTAGTTTTACAAGACAATACACTAAAAAAATGTATATAACTGATATCTACAATTTTATGAAAATAACTGGGAAATTAAAATGTACGTAATTTATTGGAATTTTATGATTTTTATGTTTACTCAACTCTCGTAAAAACTCGCTTAATAAGCTGAATTTCTACTAAATCTAGGTCGCTGATACTTTTATAATTTTAAGAAATCAAGTTTGTCATCTTCAATATATTTCGTTTTTTATGTAATTCCAACAGATTTTAATACTGATATAATTATTGGGATGTGCCAGTTTATTCTTGTTTTTTATCTCGATCATCAAATTAGGATTTAAGAAATTATATTACATAAGTGTAATTCCACTAATTAGTATGTTATATTAATTTCATTTAGTCATTTTAATTTTATTTTTGGTAATTAAGAAACGATTGCTTTCCGTTAATTTCCTATCTAAGCACGCGTCTTTACATAATATATTTAATGAGCATATATTGTCTATTAGTAATGATAACAGATAATTAGTACGTACAGTGACAATAAAACTAATTTTCTACAATTTGATCTCGTATCTTACTTATCGTTATACCAGTGAGGATGTACTCAGCAGTGTCGCTTCAGAGTCCGGGGTCCGCTACCTAAACTAGGAAATTTGGTGAGGTTACTGGTTTTTACACAGAGTGGCTACCATAACCCTGACCTCTGCAACCCCAAGGGCAAATCAGAACAAATGCTAGGATAAGTTTATACAAAAGCTAGATGGCGTTCGGGACCCCAACTTAACGTGTCTTCCAAAGCACGGAATCATCTTTTTTTTCGGATAATCAGGTATTAAAGCCTGCAATATTCTAACTAGACTAAAAATAACTTTTTACATAAAGTTACTTTCAGTGGGATTTGAACCAGCAACCTCTGGGTCACAAGGCATACTCCTTGAACACTGGACCACATAGGCAGTCAAACATTTTTGACCTCATATAATGTTTAATAAATAATATCAGTACACATACATATATGAATTCCAACATGTTCTCCATTAAGGATACATTTTTACAATTTCGATATAAATTTTACAAAACTAAATAATAGGCTAGAGGCCTCATTTCTCTTTCTTATTTTTTACATCGTTGTGGCAACAACCTCTTTCTATTATTCCACCTCTCACCAACATGGGGCTCACCACCATTAACAAAGTCCAGTCCAAAGTGTCACTTCAGAAGAAACTCTCCTACGAGTTTATGGAATGGGAGGTCATTCCAAAAACTCATACCACGATTTTCCCTAAAAACTTCAACATCGAGTTTTAAAATAAGTCTAAAGACTTTTTCAAGGTTGGTCACCTCTGGTATTGCAAGCGCCCAACAGATTGCGGCGATCGCTTCCCATCAGTTAGGCAGCATGTTCGAATGCCAATTACGCTAAAAAATATTATTGATATTTTTATAAGGAAGTCTTAAAATACTTAAAAGAAACATTTTAATTATTTAAATAAATTTACGTTTTTATTTGTAATCGTAAATAAGGGCCTAACAAAGAGCTATAGTATCGATTTAAAAATTAACTGTCCTAATTTACGAGTGTGTAAATTTGGTCGTAAAAAAATGCTGCAGCCGCCATTATTTTTGTGATCGTAACTGTTGGTAAAATCTCTTCTTATTCTTACGTCAACAAAATAATACATGTTGTTCTGGGAGCTAAATGAAAATGGCTGTGGAATGTACCAGCTGCTTCTCTTTTCACGTAGATTGTAAAAGTCAATTAGGGAAAATGGTTTAAAACAGGGTATTCTTTACATACGCAATGGACTAGCAACCAGGTCGCTATATCTGGAGATTCAGATATGACATCCAGGGCCATTCCACAAATAAGTCTTCAAGTCTCTCCAAGCCTTCAAGCCTCTGTCTACTCCGTTGGCCACAATGATGTGATACTGTATTTGTATTTGTATAGATACAGGATCACATCACAATATTACGACTTTGGAAACAAACCGAAAAATAAGTTCACAATTAAACTGAAAATTTATAAATCCTATAAATCATTAGAATAACACGAGACTAGGCACAAAGCAGTGCCCTCAAACATTTGGCAACGGTTCAGAGATCACGCAATTAATTCTCGATCGGCGATTTCTAGCATCGGATCGGCAGGACCGCGTCACGATGGAACTAAATCGACCACCATTTCGCAATAATACCATGAAATAATTGGCTCCAACTTTTGTAATCTGTAATCCAACAATATTTGGTGACTCCGGGAGAAACAGACCGAATGTTGTGCAACCCTGATTCAGATGGCGATGATTCTTACAACATCTTATTATTAACCGTTATTACTTATTTCGTCAATCACCGTCATCATAAAAACAAGCCGTTTTATTTGCCATCAAAGCCTACAAAATTTCACTTGCACTTATTAAGGTCAAATAATGATAATTGACATTTGATTAAAAAACGGTGAAAACTTTGTGAAATACAATGTTACTTTTGTAGTCTTTCTAGCAAAATTATCTTATATATAGTGGCTAATACAGTCACTCAAAGTTAATTAATGCACAATTACGTATTTATAGCAGATCCAAAATACGTTTTCCTGTCTTAAGTACACTGCGATTGACAGTTACGTTAATCAATTGACAGTTATGTAAACTTGTTCTGTTTGTTAGGATTTAATGCCCATTAAGTACTATTTTTTTTATTACACATATTAAAAGTGTCCTTTATTTTTATTTGCAGTAAAAAAAACCGCCGCCAAGCTGTCTACCGCAAATGAGATTATACCCAGTTACCACGTCCAAGCGCTAATAGGTAAGTGATTTTTCCGAATTTCTCTTAATTATTATTATTGATTTATTACGAACAATAATATAGCTGATAGCTGGGACCAGGCGACAAAATAATTCAACGCTCTAAGAAAATAATTATTTAAAAAGGAATTTATTTATTTTTCTGTCTTTACCTTATGTCACATAAAACAATTTCGCTTTCTCTTTTCAAATATTTTTCAAGTCGCTTAACACATCTGACATGGCAATTCCTAACAGAACCAGTTACTTGCTGGTTGAAAAGCCTTACAAAAAATTCAAATAACACTGGCAAGAAAGAATTTTGGTTGAAAAAGAAGTTGGTTGAAGTAAAGAAGTTTGGTTGCCAAAAAAAATAAATTTAAGAAAAGAACGATCAGATTTTCTTTGAAAACCTTGAAGCTATGTACAATCAAGGAAATAAATGTGTTCACATTCAGCATAAGTAGCTTATTATAATAAACGTGGCGTGCGCGTCGCTACACGGCCTGACCCCGCTATTAGTCGCTCGCTACCTTACGTACGAAAATAGCGCTCGATACATGCACCATGCATACGAATTGCTAGAAGTGAGAAGAAAATAGAATAGATATTTAAAGAATTTTTAAAGTTCTTTTAAAGAAGGATGTATATCATTTTATATCAGTCTTGTGTCTTTCGCTGTACACACAGAAGTATCACGTCTTTGTTTCTCACGAGGTAGACAGAGCCAGTAGTCATAAGATTCGCAGGTTATGCTTAATTAAATAGTGGACCTTGGTAGAATTGAGCTCTTTTCTTGTATAAAACACAGTCGCTTTCCGCTGTCTGTCCCCATGTAAGTTTAGATCTTTAAAATTACGCAACGGATTTTGATGCAGCTTTTTTAATAAAGTGAAATTCACAAGAAAGGTTTTAAACCCGTGCGAAGCCGGGGCGAGTCGCTAGTTCACAAATAAAATCGTTTTATCTTTAAATAACAAAGCTTCAAGTAGTTAACGATATTTGACGTGTAAGAATCTTTATCAATATTTAACTTTTTTTCATTTTAATGATATAAAAAAGGAGTTGCTTTGTATATATGAAAAATTGACGTTTCCATTACCAAATGGGTACATAAAAATATATCAACATTAATTTAAAAAGTTAGACTATTGGATTTATTCAAAAGTCATGTCAAATCGAACCTCTTTAAAAGCCAACGGAAAGCGTAAGACATCTTCTGTACAACCCTCAGCATGCACGCATAACATGCGCCGATATAATCGCCTCCAATTGACCACCGCGGAGAAATTTGCTAGGGAATTCCATACGTTTTCCGCCGCGGACTGTACAAATTGGAGCCATTTTACATAACGCGGTCACTTTTACCGTGATATTCGTATATAACTTAAGAATACCGTTAGAATGCACGCTACGTTAGTTAGTCAAATACGTACTTATATATTTAGGCCTCTAAAAATCTAATACAATGTAAGTACATACGTATACGTTTTTCTGCACCCATTTGCCTCGCGGAAAGACAGATATTATAGTGTACATTAGACTAAGTAGGTAATTAGTCATGCGGCCTACCAAAAGAGAAGTGGTCACCGCAGCCTATGGACGCCTACAACACTGGGGATGCCAGCCACGCTTTGCCGACGTTAAACACATAATTTATGTAATACTTAGCTTAGCTTTTAAAAACGTTATGTATAAATTTATTTTTATTTTATTTATGTACACTTCATGCTGATTTCATGCTCGATTTCTCAAAGTTTGTCACTTCACGCTCATCGTTATTAATCAAGCTCAATTTACAGGTGCTCAAAAAATTATTTAGTAAAGCTATACATTAAAAAAAATATTTGTAAAGGTTTTTATATAGAATTCTGTTTTTAAACAAAAAACAGAATTCAATAAAAAAAAAACTTTAATAATATTTCTACCTATGTATTGTTACTGGCAACATGTAAATAAAAAGGAAATGAAGAAAAAGTTATACTAATTGTAAGATATTTAAGTCTTGGTTGATATATTTATTTAGGTTCCTTTTCGTATTCAACTGTAATTTTAAGATAATCTAATAATTAATTATTCTCTAAACGTTCTGAAGCACCACTCTGAATTGTCCCACAAATTCCCGCGTATCTGGCCATCTTCACAGTCTAGATGTAATCTGATAATTTAGAATCTGGGTTTTAGCGGATTTCTATTGCGACGAAATGACTACCACGCCATTAAACTCTCGTTATAGTAAGTAATAAAAGTTAATTTATAAAGTAGTTTAGTTGAAACTGGTACAAAATCTGACTTAAGTATATAAAAATAAGCATCATCTTTTATTTATTTATTCTTTAATTTACTTCTGATTTGAAAATGATAGGCTATATTAGGATATATTTTTAAACTATACTAGTTTAATTTCTTTCATAAAGATATTATATCTATAGATATTCTATTATTCGTATAATAAAACAAATGATAAAGAATTTCCACCACATGTGAATAAAAACGAAATAGAGTCATAACTATATATTTATCTTTGCTTAAACTATTTTTTTTATATTGTCTTTATTATACTAAATTACAGCTGCATTGCCTGTGAGAAATTTAGGTAAAATAACTTGTGATTTTTTAAATATTTCTTCATTTTTAAACTAATTTTTAGACAATAAATCAACAATATAAAATTTATAGGATGAGACCCGAGATAGTCTAAACAAATAATTTTTTAAATGCCCAGTAAAATGTTAATACTATTACCCCAAATTATACTCGTGTTATGATTATTTGGTACAATTTGACCTGCAATATAATTATAACTAAAACTAAATAACCTCACGATGCCAATTGACAATAATAACGCTCAAAATATCAATAATTGTACACAGATCAGTCGAATTCCAATAAGTGCGAACACTACACTAATGTATCCAATTGTAAGCGATGTAGCCAATTGTACCTGTCAAATTGAAGCCCAAATTGTTGCACTTTCGAAGACGTTTATTCGAATTCCTGTACCGAGAGCTCATTTTGAAGTGCAACGGATGATGATGAGTGGCGCACACGCAAATGCCGTGTTGACTACCAAACTGTCTGTATGTATGTATATATGTATATAACTAATGATAATCCATACATATAATAAAACCGTAGAAGAGCGAAATTTGTACATTGGATATTTTTTGAAAATTCTTTGTGGAATATACTTAGTTATCGATACAGATAACGAATCTGCAGTTTCGGAAATTTTTGTCTGTCTGTCTGTCTGTCTGTCTGTCTGTCTGTCTGTCTGTCTGA
>JADGIL010036255.1:0-11774 GCA_020352625.1 Cactoblastis cactorum
TACCAGCCACGGAGACAGACAGAGTTAAAGGAAAATTCCTGACAAAATTATTTTTTTTACAAAGTGTATCTAAAAACTATTAGGAATGTTGATTGTGTCATTTTTTATAATAATACACATATCTGTAAAAAATTTTATAAAACATCGATGATTATAGTCATCGATGTTTTTCTTTCGATGTTTATCATACATCGATGCATTTGAATCGATGTTAACATCGATGTTTTTCTAATATGGATCATCCCTATATGGGACATGAAAATAATATGTTTTATTCAAAACAGATCTGGAATATGATACAACATTTGAACCTTCTTAGAATTTCAAATGAACACGTGACCCGGTTGCTTCGATTGTGGAAACGTGACTGTGTCGTTGCTTACCATGAGGTCACGTTGCGATGAATATTTCGTAAACATTGGTAGATTTTTTACCCAACCGCGCTTAAAATGTTGTATTTTAGTTTATGATTTCTTTATTACATACTAGCGACCCGGCCCGGCTTCGCACGGAGTTAGAACCTTCCTAGTGAATCACCTTATCTATTAAAAAAGAACCAGCATCATGATCCGTAGCGAATTTTTTTAGATGAAATACATAGGGACAGACAGCGGAAAGGGACTTTGTTTTACACTATGTAATGATTAATTTACCCGTACATTTTTTTTTCTTATGTATGTATATAAGAAAGTTATATATACATACACCAAATTGAGTAAACTCTTGGCTCTGTCAATCTCAATTAATTGATTTTATTCTTTGCCCCACAGAAAAAGGTCTCGACCATGTGGCTGAGAATATCCTCTCGTATTTGGACGCGAACTCGCTCTGCGCCGCCGAGCTGGTCTGCCGGGAGTGGCAGCGCGTCATATCCGAGGGTATGCTGTGGAAGAAGCTGGTGGAGCGGAAGGTCCGCACTGACTCCCTGTGGCGTGGTCTCGCTGAGAGACGAGGATGGTGAGTGACCTCTTTGTATGTTGTGGACGCCTGGTACAATCAGCCATATAACTAAGTATGCATGCCCTCAATTTTTTATATTTAACACACGATGCAAAAAGAGAAGTTTTATAAGTTTGACGTGTGTGTCATAGCTCCCATAAACATGAACCGATTAGAATAATTCTTATTTTGTGAGAGATGACTTCATCGAGAACGTTCTAAGCTATGTTTTACCCTCTGTTCTGCTACCCAGCTGTTTCTTTTTCATTTTTTATTTAATTCAATTTTTTTCTCTATAAATACGCAGTTTGTTATTGGTTTGCGGAGAATATTTGTGGAATCTAAACTTACAAAATACATATAGTCGTTACAATATCAATTTGTTTTATAATGAGTATAGTTCTGGATTAAACTAGAATACTATTAGTTTTAGAGATGCGCCGAATATTCGTTTGGTATTCGGCAACTTTTTCATTATTTGTATTCAATTTTGATTAATTAGACCTATTCTCTAATTGAAAAGTATATTTTTAATAAGAAAATTAAAATATTTACTTAAAATATGTATATTTAGTAACACTGTTACCTTCGTAAGTTTTGTGTCTACATTAAATTGTAATTTTTTTATTGTCCGATTAAATATATACTTTTCCGTTAGTACGTTAGATTATATACCCTTTAAAGTACACTCTAAAATATACCTTATCTCAACAGGATACAGTACTTATTCAAACCGAAGCCTGGCTGCCAGCATCCGTCCCACTCGTTCTACAGACAGTTGTACCCCAAAATTATACAGGACATACGGTTGATTGAAGACAACTGGCGAATGGGCAGACACAATTTACAGGTATATACTAGCCTTTTCTCGCGGCTACACTCGCGCCCTATAATTCCCGAACCCGTGGGAATTTTGCCTTAGCAAGCACCTACGTCCTAAACAGAACCCCCATGCAAAATTTGAACTAGTACTTGTAGTTTCTGAGATTTCGTGATAAGTGTGGTTTTCGCTTTCATAAAATTAAAATGTACACAGATACAGTACAACCTGAAAATATATATAATAATTGTAGTATATATTTTCAGAGGATAAACTGCCGGTCAGAAAACTCAAAAGGCGTGTACTGTTTACAATATGATGACAACAAAATCGTGTCCGGACTCCGGGATAACACTATCAAGATCTGGGACAGGAAAACACTCCAATGTGTTAAGGTACACATATATATTTATCTATATCTTATTCAAGTTTTAATTATTAATATAATTTAAATTCATTAATTGGTAAACATTATATGTATGTATATGAACTAAAACAAGTTTTTTTTACAAATATGTCATTTCTGACACAAGCTTTAATTGATATCTGATGGCGTTACATGCGTAACACATTCAATTCAGTGCAGTTAATTTTTGCGGAGTTCTCTCATTGGTAGCAGATTCTGGTATTATTCTTATGTTATTCGTATCATCTTCTTCTTTAAATTCCATGGTTTTTTGAAGACACTATAATAGAATTTTAATTCTTCAAAAAAAGCCTTAAAATAGTCAATCCAGTCTGTAGGCGAAGCCGTGGGCAAAAGCTAGTTTATATAACTGATTTATTATTTGTTTGTTATTCTCATAGGAACTACAAGGCCACACGGGCTCGGTACTGTGTCTCCAGTACGACGAGCGGGCAATAATCTCCGGCTCCTCTGACGCGACCGTACGAGTGTGGGACGTGAACACGGGCGTCATGCTCAACACACTCATACACCACTGCGAAGCCGTGCTGCATCTGAGGTTCTGTAACGGCATGATGGTCACCTGCAGTAAGGTGGGTTGTCAGCACTAGTAAGGGGGGTCAATAGCATCAGTAGGGTAGGTCGATAGCACCAGTGAGGTGGGTTGATAGCGCCAGTGAGGGGGACCGATAGCACCAGTAGGGGGAAGTAAGGAAGTCGATAACATCAATAGCGAGGGGTCGATAGCACCGGTAGGGAGGGGTTAAGTAAATAAATAATAGGGGCTAGTGTAAATAACTAACAAGTGTGTTTTCTTTACCTCCGACGCAAAAAGAGGGGTAGTATAAGTTTAACGTGTATGTCGTGACGGTTTTTTTTAAATTTTTAACTTAATTACCTGTTATCAGGATCGATCGATAGCGGTGTGGGATATGACGTCTACGACGGAGATTCTGCTGCGACGTGTGTTGGTCGGACACAGAGCCGCAGTCAATGTGGTAGATTTTGACGAAAAGTACATCGTCAGCGCCAGCGGTGACCGCACCATCAAGGTTAGGTGGTCACCATCGTTATTACAGCCCTAAAGCTTAGCACGCTCTACTTACGATAATTATGATTGGTATGATTTGTAAGGTACAAATCATACCTACAGGGTACAAATATAAAAAATCTAACTGATCCATGCCCACTTCATATAGCACTACTGAATAGTTAGAAGAGCTTTCAGACTTTTCATGACAGAATTTTCATGATCGGTATTTCTGAAGATTAGCCCTCACAAACAAACACTCAAAGTTCCAAATTTACCTCTTTATAATTTAAATATAGATCTATAACTCTACTAATATATATATTTATTTATTCACGCAGGTGTGGAACACGTCATCCTGTGAGTTCGTGCGCACGCTCAACGGCCACAAGCGAGGTATCGCTTGCCTTCAGTACCGGGACCGGCTCGTTGTGTCCGGATCCTCGGACAACACTATCCGTTTGTGGGACATTGAGTGCGGACAGTGTATTAGAGTCCTCGAGGGTCATGAAGAGCTGGTGCGGTGTATCAGGTCAGTGCTTTCTCTTGCTGTCTAGTGGCTCTGATGTTTCAGTAGAGTGAGTCGCTTGAAGTCCACTTTGACAACTCCATACATACGTGGCTCTGTGTGACATTGAGTGCGAACAGTGTATTAAGATTACTCGAGGGTCATGAACAGCTGGAGCTTTGTATCAGGTCAGTGCTTTCTCCTGTGGCTTAGTGCCTCAGTTTCATCTAGATGTCTCAGTCGAGTTGCTTGAAGTCAAATCCATTCCGATAATAGGATTTTATTTGTGTTCTGGTGAACAGTTTCTAGAGCTTTATTCAAAAAGTATTATGTGTTATTTAAGATCCATTACAGTTTATAATTAGGCTCGCTAATGTATACGAAGTCTGTAGGATATAGAGTGCTTGTAGTTATATTAAGGATTATATTTCTCAATTTCCTCAATATTTATCTTTTAACCGAATTTTCGTCCTTATTGTGTTAAATATTTACATCGCATACATCTGTAATAGTTGTTTATTTATTCGCAGATTCGACAACAAGCGCATAGTGAGCGGCGCGTACGACGGCAAGATCAAAGTGTGGGACCTGCCGGCCGCGCTCGACGTCCGCACGCCGCACCAGGACCTCTGTCTGCGGACGCTTGTGGTCAGGGTCTATACTAATACTGATATTGCATACCGATATTAAATACTGATACTAAATACTAATGATAGAATATAGATACTAATACCGACGATAGCAACCTGTATATAATTACTCCATCTTATATGGCAAAAAACTTTAACTTTGTTTGGTTGAAATTGATTATTTCAGCAACTACTTACCTACATTTATTGAGGAAGGCTATAGGATTAAACTTTGCGGATGAAACTGCGGGGCGGTCGCTAGTATATAAATATTTAGAAATAGATCACACAGATTGAGTCAGCCCCAAAGTAAGACTTGTTTCATGGGTTACTAACTCAGCGATACTATATTTTATAACAAATACACGTAGATAAACATCCAATACTGAGGCAAATCGCAAAAAGATAATTTTCCGTCATAATGTAATCTGGGATTTGAATTCAAACTCTTGGTTGAGAGGCGAAGACGTCACCAAAGCGCCAACGGGGCCGTCATTCGTCGTTTATAATTTCAGGAGCACACTGGCCGAGTTTTTCGGCTGCAATTCGACGAGTTCCAAATAGTGTCGTCTTCGCACGACGACACAATCCTCGTGTGGGACTTCCTCAACTACGGCGGCGCTTCGCCCGCACCCGCGCCCGCCACGCGCTCCCGCACCCCGGACCTCGATCGCGATCTCTACGACTAGGTGACTGCTTAACCTACACTTACATTCATTCATGAATATATCAATGTGAAAGTGTGTTTGACGTAAAAGACGGACAAACAAACGTACTTTCACATTTATAATATTAGTGGTTAATATTTATCTCATCTTTTCAGGTTACGATACCCCACAAACAGACTGACTGGTCATGATAATGGATGTGTGCGTCGAATCGCTACAAGTGTGATAGTGTGCGGACGTGAAGTGCCGCGCCGCGGCCGCCAGGCGGCGCGGCGGTGGCGGACTGACTGCTCGCCGGCGACTGTGGCGCCATCTAGTTGTTGTGTTTGACGATTCTTTGACGCGTATTCCGTGATGTGCGACGGAGAGTAGTTTTGTTTATTGGGAATAAAATGTGTGATTATTAAAACGAAGAAATTTGTAATTGACGAAAATAGATCACAAAAATAGGTAAATAAATTGTATTTATTAGTTTTTCACGTAGATATAATTATATTAAAAAGCCACACAGATAGCCCCAAAGTAAGTTTGAGGCTTGTGTTATGTAAAACATAGTTAACGGGATTATATTTTGTAACATACATATATAGATAAACTTTTTACATCCAGATCAGTTTCCACGGTCACCTGACCGGGTATCGAACTAGGACGGAGCAATAGACCAGAGAGGTTATCAGTATTTACGATGAATATGTGCTATTCTGATACAGTATCACGTATTTATCCCTTACGGGGTAGACAGAGCCCAGAGTCGAAAGTCGAAGCTGAATGTTGGGCTTATTGATGGAGATTCAGAAATATGTAGTATCAGATTGGTAGCCCATCGCCTATGAGAATTTCTTTTTCAAGCCCTTTCCCTTGATTGACTTGTACAATCTGTTTTCCAGAGGCAACTATTTCAGATTGTAACCCATGTAACAAATTTCATTTGAATGTCTAGTAAATTTTTAAAGTTTTAAGAGTTTATTTGTGTCCAAAGGTCCTGGATTTGATTTCATTGAAAAACGTCTTATGGCTAATATTATTTCGAATCCACTTAGAAAATTACAGGCTCGAATGGCCTGATTATCCGAAATTAAGGATGATTCCGTGCTTCAGACAGCACGTTAAGCTGTGGGTCCCGAACGCCAGCGTTAGAATAAACCTATCCTAGAATTGGTTCTGGTTTACCCTTTGGGTTGCAGAGGTCAGACGGTAGTCGCTTTGGGTAAAAACCAGTAACCTCACCAGATCTCCTCGAGGTAGCGAATTCCGGGCTCTGAAGCGTCACTGCTGAGGACGCAACTGGAAATTTGTGAGGATAAATAATATATAAGGACAAATTACACTAAAGTTAGCCTCAAAGTATATTCGAGACTTGTGTTGTGCGATACCAACCAACGATAGTATATTTTATTTAAAAAAATGATGTGAAAACTATTTTTTTTCTATATATCGTCATTCGTAGTAAGTAGATGGCGCTAGAATCGAGTTGCTAGCCGATTATAACATTTAAGTGTATGTAATGTTTAAAAGAATAAATAGATTGAAATTTATACCATGTCTTAATGTATTCGCATCGACGTACGATAGACGACTAGACTCGCAATCCCGCTGAATCTCACTGCGCATCGCTTACAAATGAGCGATTTTCACTAATCTCGTTAGTTTGACATGGTTTCAACTCGCACACATTAAGACTTTATTTTCCAATACATGATTCTGGAAATGGAACTTTGTCGAAATAATCATAGTAGTTGTCATTTTTATTGGAGTGAGGATCATATTTTGTTCGGGAACGTGAATCTAGTTCTTTATTGTTGGTCGAAGGTATTCTGTGAATTGTTATAAAAAAAAATTGTGTAAATTTATGTTGAAGAGGCATATTAAATATATCATATGATTTTATAAAAATGTGAAACTTATTTATTTCTGTAATACGTCATAATTCCCTATTATTTTTTTAATATTATTATTTATAGGTATTAAAAAAATTATTGTTACTGAGCGAGTGATAATTGTCGTACATTCATTGACACAGTGAATAACAATACATAAAATATATTGTTATTTTCCAGTCGGATTTGGAACCTGATGCATAGGTGCTGATCTCTAGTGATGTAAATAGGAAATTTTCCAATGGCACGTATCCACCTTTTGCCATTAGATGGCGCTCGTGGATTTGTATCAATGTAGGGATATCGTGACACGAAAATATCTCAAACTAGCGCCATTTTTGGTTATATCTGCCATTGGATCACTGCATTGTCGCGTATAATTAAAAGAAGGAATATTATATTTAAATTGTTTATATTGATAGGCAAATAAATTAATTAATAGACAGTAAAATAGTTAAAAAAAGAATTAATTTTGATTTGTTTTTGTTATTTTATAATCTAAATTACTGGGCGCCCATAGTTATATGTAAAGTTCGTTATAATGTTACCGGTCGTGTAACTATCTCGCCTCAGATGAGAAATGTAAATATGAATATTAAGAGCCTAATTAAATAAAGCTTTTTTAAAAATAAATATACGATATCCGGTGCGCAAGTTGAATCAAAATGGCAGTATTTTGCATTGTAATTTCGCCTTTATTACTGGAGCGTAGAGTTCTGGTTTGCAGTTATATAGAGCGACTAAAGTGCGTGATATTTATTGATTACTGTATCATATTAAAATGCATTGTAATCAAGCAGTTATTGATGTTTTACGTAACAAAATCGCTTGCGCACGTCGCTGTCTTTGCTGTGACAGTTTGTACCTTGTAGCCAAAGCCTTGGGGCCAAACTTCACGGAAATTTCGACATTAAGGAGGGTAAATTATATAAGTATGATGACTTTGTTAAAAGATAAATTTTTAAGGATATTGTGAAATAAATATCCTTAAAATAAAGTTATTCTCATTGAGCATTTCGCATTCTTAAATATTTTGTATTGTAGATTTTGCTATATTAAGAACGTTATTAATTTCAAATTGTTTTTGATATTTATTAAAAGTATTTAATTTGACTAGTGTCATCTTACCCTCTTGGCACAATAATGCTAATTAATAGCAACACCGTGCAAACAATAACCAACGTGCGTTACCCGGCCTTGAATAAATGTTTACGCATTTTAAAAAAAAACTCCATGTTCAGTCTATAAGAGGGAAAACCTCTACCTCTCATCTACCTTGTTAAAATCTAATGACAATTTTATACCATTTGCTTTGATTTGACTGATGTTGGAACCTCGTGATGAGCTCTTCACGGTGGATCTGTCCGCCTTTTGCCGCTTGGTGGCGCTAGTTGATTTAAACCTTTTGCAAGTTGACTGTAGAAGCATGAAGTAAATTATTTCATACTACACTAGTGCCATGTACAATTTGCCAGATAATTTGCCATTGAATTTGAAATACTGGATTGAGTTAAATATTCCGGGCTTCATAAACATGTATTCGTGTCTGTCTGTGAGCGTAAACAGTATAGTATGTAAATTTGAAATTCTTTGTTTGCTAAGTAATATAATTTTTTATCAAATATAATGATTTTTATTATTTTATAGGAGCCAAAGGATAAGAAGAACGGGATCCTGTTATTAAGATTCCGCTGTTCGTTTGTCCGACTATCGCCCCGCTGTATCTCATAAACCGTCAAAACTAGACCATTGAAATTTTCTCAGATGATGTATCTTTATTGCCGCTATGACAATATGTTAGATATAAATGTATATAATTTTATGGGAGCCCCCATTCAACAAACGTGATTTTCGAAACAACCTTATGTAATTAATCAGAGGCACCAATCATTACAATTCAGTTAGCTTCAAAGTTCGAGACTAGTATTGTAGAATACTAACTGAATGATACCATTGGTATTCGTGTGTATACATAACAGAAAAATTCTCATTACATATGTTCCATCATGATCTGATCGGGGATCGAAACTTTAACTTCTGTCTTCGGAGGTTAGAACTCCAACGAGGTCTTCAACACGACTACCTCCGTTAAAACCGCTTTAGTACATACATTGCAACTAAAAACTAATGGCCGCCATTATTATTTAATAGTACAGGATCCAGACATAATAATTTTGCTTATCGCTACGGAATGGAATTTACTCCCTGAATCGTGGTTCACAAATTAATTTTATATAGAGATTATCAAGGCAAGAGTTTTTAAAGCTCTGGACACCATTGCGCACTATTACTTAATAGTACAGGATCCCGACATAATAATTTTGCGTACCGCTATGGTATGGTATTCGGTGCGCCTGAATCGTGATTTGTGATTAATTCAATATAAAGATTTTCGAGGCAAGAGTGAACGTCTCCACTTTACTTGAGTTTGCGTGCTTTAAGCACATACATAAAAAAATACACTAATCCGTTTTGACGTGAAAGACGGATAAACACACTTTCACATTTATAATATTAGTATGGATTACTATTGCCGCTTCAACAACAAATACTAAATGTGATTTTTTTGCTGTTTTTCATATATAGTGGCACGGCAAACTATGCGCGAGTCCGACTCGCACTTGGCCGATTTTTTAAACTGCGATGGCATATATATGATGGCTACATATTGCATGGTGGAAGCAGAAAGGGGAAATAAAGCAAAAAATGGGATACAATACTGGAAAAATATATATACTAAATCTATTCATAATTATTCTTAACCAAGAACTAATGGAAAATGTGGCCTTGAACTTATTTCGACAGGGAAATGAGTATAAAATCGATAAACAATATGTTTCATTCTATACAAGATGTCTTCGACTTTTCTTTTGATAGGTGGTGTTCATTTGACTACTAGCTTATGCCCGCGACGTTCGATATTAGTCTGCATTCAATAATGTGTGTACAAACATACAGACTGACAAAAATTGTACTTAAAATAGATTTTGTCCTTTGTATTTGTAGATAATATATTTTGGATTTTTAATTTTCTTAGTACAGACAGACCAGTTACAGTTTTATTTTATATCTTACTGTATCGATAAGCAATACGTATCATTAGATAATCGGCTGAATGTAGGTCTAGGATCTTGGACTAAGTATGAGTCAGCCAATGACTAATGGCTTGTTGGTAGCTTCGAAACGAAATGAAAACAATTCATTCGCGGTGTTTCTTGTGTAGATTGCAGTTTTTAATACACAATATTTATAAAACCTTATCAGTAATCTTATCTATACAAATTTATTAATATAATGGTGTTCAGTTTATAAACTAGCTTTTTTCCGCGGTTCCGCGGACTCGTCGTAGCGACCGCCTACGGTTAAAAGTAATCTCCGTACAAAAAATTGGATACAGCTAGCACTTATAGTTTCTGAAAATTTTGTGATGTCAATTATTATGTATTGTGAACTTTCGTTTTTTATATATAAAGATTACATTATCAATTCCACTAAAATGAATCAGTAGATTGGTAATACCAATATTTTAAGCCTGACTGATAAGGTTCTCTTTGGAGGGTCAGATTTATCCGTGAATCGTATGAAGACAGCATGGATCAGGAGAATAATGAAAAAGGTATTTTTTTTTAAAATATTTTGGGTGCATTCTGTGTCGAGATTGATAATTTTGTGTCGCTTGTGTTTCTTATTAAGTTATAGTGATTTATATTTTTAAAAGTTATAAATTAAAATTTAGTTTTGTATTTTGTTTTTTTTTCTTTTTTTATTAACTAGCTTGTTGTTAAAAAGGTTTTTTTTTATTGTAAAACTCTATGAAGTTGTCCTAAAAGTACTGCCAAATCGCGCATTTTTTTATATATACTTACTCATTTTAAAGGCCGGCAACGCTCCTGTGACCCCCCTGGGGTTGCGGGTGTCTATGGGCGGCGGTGATTACTTAACATCACGTGACCCGCCTGCTCGTTTGCCTCCCTCAGCCATAAAAAAAAAGCTTTTGCCCGCGGCTTCGCTCGCGTCAAATTCGAGGGATAGAAAGAAACAAAAACCCCCTTCGACTATCGCCACATAAAAATTCACATCTGTTGTTCCGTTTTAACGTGAAAGACGGACAAACAATAAGACTTTCACATTTATAATATTTGTAGATATTAGTATGGATTATGAGCGCAACAAACTCCACTGCAATTCTTTCTCCAAAATCGATTGTAAAACAAAATACGATTTTATTATTTGAAGTCGAATAAAATATAATAATTTTATTCTGTATCCCACAGAAGACGTTCGCCTGTTAAATACGGACATGCAGTTGATTGAGGACAACTGGCGAATGGGCAGGTACAACTTAAAGGTACATAATAATACTAGTACATAATAACTCAATCTGAGTGATTTCACCCTAAATATTTATTTAATATATATTAAAAATTAGATAGGTATAATAATTGTTATGTATTTTTTCAGAGGATAAACTGCAGGTCAGAAAACTCAAAAGGCGTGTACTGCTTACAATACGACGACAACAAAATTGTGTCCGGACTCGGGGACAACACTATCAAGATCTGGGAAAGGAAAACACTGGAATGTGCTAAGGTATATACATATCATTTTACATAGTGGTATGGAGCCACTACTAGTAGTGGTATGGTGCCACTACTTGTAGTGGTGTGGAGCCAGCTACAGGCTTATATTTAGCCTGTAGCACGAATGGGCCGGCTCGTTAGGGGAAGTACCACACTCCCACAGAAGACCGACGTTTGAGTGACGGTTATCAGCCGTCATGCTCCGTCCGGTGAGTGGGGGAGCCGGGAGCCCAACTTCTCCGCCCTCCCCATTTGGGGAGGGCGGATGTATTTTACAGGCCGGCAACGCTTTTGTAACCCCGCGGGTGTTGCAGTTG
>JADGIL010036269.1:0-16012 GCA_020352625.1 Cactoblastis cactorum
AAAAGCTGATTGCACTCAAGCGATCTTCAGTCCCCTAATTTATTTGTTTAATAAATAAAAATTATTATATTGAGTTAGTTCATCGTATAATTGTACGGAGGACTGTCAAATAAACTTGATTTATTTCTGTTGCTATTATTTATTCTCCTTTTTGGAAAAATAGCATTTCAGGGGTAATAAAAGTGTTGCCGGCCTATAAAGTCTATACCATTCTTGAATAGTGTAGTTTAGAATTTAAGAACATTATAAACAAACTGTACCTCTTTATAATATTAAAAAAACGAACAATATAACGTATAATTAAATAACTTAAAAATGTTTCTAAATAATAAATACAATTACAATAATGAAATATAATTTACAGAATACATAATTTGTAGTAGTATCCACTACTTGTAGTGGTGTGGAGCCTGCTGCTTGCTTTGTTAGCCTGCAGCATGAATGAGTCGACTCGTCTGGGAAAGTACCATACTCCCACAGAAGACCGACGCCTGAATGGCGTCTATTGTAGCCATGCTCCGTCCGGTGAGTTAAAGAGCCATAGGCCCTACCCAAATGGGGAGGGCGAGGGTTTTTTATAGGCCGGCAACGCTTCCGTAACCCCGCGGGTGTTGCAGATGTCTATGGGCTACGGTGATCACTTAATATTTCGTGACCCGCCTGCTCGTTTGCCTCCCTTTTACATAAAAAAAAAATAATAAAATTTGTCGCCTTTTCGTCGACGGTGGCGACGCGTCGCTGCACTAATCGCGATCGTAAACGGGTGACATGTCAACACCGTGTTATTAGCGGCATGTGTACTTATTCTGGAGGGATTATCTCGAATTTTAATCCTTTCTGCGAGAATTTCAGCATGAAAGCGTTTCATAAAATTGTTTTTGTGTGTCTACGTCGTCTTACGCTTCTGGACGCTAGGATCCCACCAAAATGATAATAAAATGATGACTCATAAATTGTATTATTCTTTTAAAAAATTACCACGTGCTTGCTATTTGTTAAAATATCGATAACCCATCAATTTATATATAAAGCCGGGAACGCAATAGTAGACTTCTTCAACACTTAAATGAGTTTATACACAGATAAATTGTAAAATAACAAAAAAAATAATTGAAAAGTCAAAAGCGAGTGGAACTTGCGCACTGAGGGTTCCTAATTTTGACGTAACTTTCAAATACAAACTTAATACGTACTTCAAATAAAGACCACATTTAAACGGACAACGGAATGATCCAAAAAGGGTACAGTTTTATCCTATATTTGAGGTACAGAAACCTAAAATAAATATATAATCAATTAATTGTTTCCTTAAATTTCATTCCAAATCAAATAAACAGAATAGGGCCGCCTGTGATTCACACATACTCTCAAAATGGTATCGCGTTAATTCCGAAACAAAAACGACTCAGCACCGCCGTAAATATGGGCTGAGTAATATTAATTGCGCCCGCGCTGGTGTGAGGGCGCCACTGTAACTGCTTAATTTGTACCGTGATATATTAAATATATGGAATGTATTTAAAGAAATTGTTTGTGTGAATTTTTTACCGTAAGAAATAAAGTCTTGGATTTATTAATTGTCGACAGCCAGGCAATGATAAAGTTCTTGCCACTGTACCAAGAGGTCCGGGATTAGATATCCAGTCAGGTCATGACGGCCTGAGTCCTGGATGTTTATCTATTAATATCGTTGAAGAAGTATCCCATAAAATAAAAGTTTAGTACTTAGGGGATAACTTTCTGTAATTTTTCCTTACTTTTTTATTTGTTCATGGATGATGGTTAAATCTAGGCGATTTTCTATTTTCAGAAACTATTTTTAGCAAAACTATACCTCTACTAATTTTATAAAGAGATAAAGTTTTTCAATTTTATATTAGTTTTAGAAGGGCATGGGACATTTTTTAATTTGAAAATAGCGCGATATAACCGAATTCCACACGGATAAAGCCGCCAACGTCAGGCTGTACAAAAAAGCACCCTTAAACCAACAATATAACGATTATAACGTTCCAAATTCACGTAAATTTAACGGTTTTGTGTTACAATTCACGATTATTAATTTGAACATCCGGACACAACAATGAATGTATTATATTGACGCCGGTGTTAAATATAATCTGCAAATCCTCGCCTGGCTGTGGTAACGGCTGGATAAAGAAACTGTCAAGAGCGAGTCGCGTTTTGAATGCGAATTAATGTGGTGAAAAAAATGGCACGTCGGCGCTCGCAGGGATGAAAATATTTTTTTTCGGGGTATTTTTTTCGGAGGTGAATTGTGGGATGGTTACATACTTACGTGAAAAAAAAGTGTTATGGGTTTAATGAACAGGAAACAAAGATGATATGGAGTCATTTATTTATTTAATATTTTTTTATTGACTTTAATACTATAAAACTTTTAAAAATGTTTTTTTTTTCTGAAATATTTCACAATTATTTGTTAAAAACAAATAAATAAATCATTTCAGAAAAAAAGAACTTACTATTTTTAGCTAAAACTAAACGAACTGATTATATTTAATGACACTCATCTGGTCGTAATAAAAGACCAAATGGCAAAAGTAATGTTCAGTAACAATGTAAACGTACAAAAGGTTTCTACATGGTAAGCAACAATAGGAAACTCGTACTTAACAATTTCTTTTGGCCCTTTTTCAGCAATTATTAACAAAGTACAAAGTACCATTTTTGTGGCTTTAAAAGTAACCAAAGTCGTGTCTAATCCTATAATAATGAAGGAAATCTTTAACAAAGCACCCGAAAGGGCGTAGGGATGGTGGATGGGCTGTAATACGCCAATTGTTCGTCGACGCGATGGGTTGCCGCCTTCCCGCGTCACAATATTTTGACGAGACCCTTCTTACGGATACAAAATCCACGAGCAAAAGCGGCAGGGTTAGCAGAAATTAAATTTTATGCTCCATTTGTGAATTTATAATTTATGAAACAGATTTATTTAAAAAGTTAGTCTTCTAAGAATATGCAATATGCAGATTCTGAAGCTTAATTTTTTTTTAATGTAAGGCAAAGGCAAAGGAGTAGGCGGGTCACATGATATTAAGTGATCACCGCCACCAATAGACACCTGCAACCGGAGGGTCTCGTCGCGGCGCGGCTGTTCCTAGTACTCGCCCTGAAGATAGCCTTCTGAATAGGTCGAAACGGTCGTCGGCGTTACCGACTAAAATGAACGTGAGTAAACTGTGGACACACTAGTCATCTCGCGTAACTTTCAATGATATAATTGTCGTAATATTTTTCCAATTTAATGTTTATTCAACACAATATTGAAAAAGCAATAATTACTATTTTTCAATAATTGCTCCACATAATTGTCTTTTGGCAGCCCTATCGAACAGAATAATTTGACATGTGATTTGTGCATTAAATCGAGTGTGAACGAATCAGAGAGAATTTTCGGCTTTAGGGTTGGCTAAAGGCAAGATATCAGCTCGTTGCAAAGAATTATTGTCAGCACACATTGTATCGACAATTGAATTACAATAGAATGTTGAAGTTGTATCAAATTATATTTTTCTTTTCTTTACAATTCATAGGAAACGGAAACATGATCCAATCCGCCCACCGTTTTAGCTTTATTTTATATAATGTAAAATGAAATGTTTTTTGGGAAATTTCAGTCTAAAATAAGTGGCCAAGCGCGAGTCGGACTCACGTATGAAGTATTCCGTAGAAGCCAAAATACCAAATTTTTTCACCAACAAAAAGTGACTTTGTTTTTCATAGTGTTTTTTTTTATGACAGAGTCAAGTCATCACCGCCGCCCATAGACTCGTTTTATGGTATTTCGTATACAAAGTTGTATTTTGCGGTTTCTGAAAAAGTGCTATATCTCAAAAACTGCTTACAGTATGTCGTTCAAACCAATTTTGGTTGATAGTGTTTAGTGAGCACTTAATTCTCATCATACTTTTTTTTAGATTTTTTATTATGGTAATTTACCATTCGGCTAAGAAACCCTGAAAACACACATTTTATAGAATTTGTCAAAATATTTATTAAGATATTAGACCTTCACAGGCACTTTTTCACGTCACCAATTAATAAACCTTTAAATCTCAATCAAGCTATAGACCACCAGCACAAGAACCACAACCACCACAAGAAACTCAAGCAGTTTTGGCCCCTGTTATGCCGAAAAGGCTTGATAATAATTTTTGTATAATATTTTTGTAAAAGCTTACAAGTCAAAATTGAATAAAGAAAACAAAGTAATGATTGTGATCGAGTGACCATAATCGGCCATATTCGATTTTTTTACGGCAAGGACACAGCAAGGGCCTGATTAAACACTTTAAAAATAAATTTTATACCGTATGAACATAGAAAATATTAATTTACCTCCTGCCTTCATTACATCAGAGCCACTCAAGGGTGCTCTCAGAGAGGCACATTTTAATTCGGTTAAAACTCCCCGTTACATTAACTGGGACCTTTGTCGGCATTGAACGGTTAATCTTTTAAGTACAATTTTCAGGTAACAAGACTTTATTCCTAAAATTACTGTTATATTCCAATGTAATTTTAAAGTTCAAGCCGGGTTATTTATAGGCCGGCAACGCTTCTGCGACCCCGCGGGTGTTGCAGTTGTCTATGGGCGGTGGTGATCACTTAACATCACATGACCCGTCTGCTCATTTGCCTCCCTCTAATATTAATACATAACGTTTGTTTTAACCCCCTATGCAAAACGATGGGTGTGTGTCATTCTGCCCGTGGCATCATAGCATCCAAAATCTTTTTTTGTTAGGAATGTAACTTAATCGAGAGTGGTGTTTTAACCCTCAACGCAAAAGAGGGGTAAGTTTGACATGTATTTTGTTATGTTGTGTTGGGTTTTTTTCAATTTATTACACAAACAATAACAAACTTAATTTTACGAACATGGTCAATTGTCGTGTCGCAGCATAACATGAAACCACCATTCTAACCTCTCAGTGTTCAGGAGATCAGTTCTCGACGGATTTACGACCCGTCACACAACACATGCAGTGCATCTTCCGGCGTTGTGTTTTAGGAGACCGCAGCGTCCGCGTTCGGTGGATTGTTTTATTTATGATGCAGTGCGGTTTGCTCGTGACACACTGTTTGGAAATTTACGACGCAAAGTTTAATGGTAGTTCGAAATAATTCAATTTTATTTAGCCTATTTTTTTGGGCTAAGTCCTCCCCTTTCTTCTTCCACGACTAGACCAAGGTTTAATCCAGGCTCAAGGTTTGTCAACGGGCTATGGAGCGCAGTATACTGGGTGTACGTCGCACAGACCGAATAAGAAACACAGAGTTGCGCTCCAAAACAGGAATTGCTGACGTAGGCGTAAAATTGTGGAAAATGGATGCAAAATGATGGGCTTATTGGTGGAATGGAGATTCACTAATAGTGGCAGGGTCCTAGCCCATCGCCTATGAAAATTCCTTTTTCAAGCTCTTTCCTTTGGTTGACTTTTACAATCTGCGCGGGAAGAGTAGCAGCTGGTACAGTCTACGTTTTTTAGCTTCCAAACCAGTATGGAAGTAAAAATAGACATCAATGAGTGAAATTAAAGAAAAGCTCACGAAATAAATATTCAACGATTTCTGTCTTTTATTACCTAAGTCAACCCTTGTCATGAACAAAATCCTTTAAATCATCGGCCCTGACTAGCAGACATTCTTATTGGAATAAATCTGTCAGTTTCATTTAAGTTCACCGTAGTTTTTGTCTATGGGTTTTAAATTGTAAAAATAATAGGATGATGATTCTGGCGACTTGATTTATTTATGACAAACATATACGAAAACTTAAACTTAAATTAACGCTAACAAATGAAAACAAGAATTCTGACTGCGTCTAAATAACAAAAGAGAATTTTTTTATTTTAATTCCGCGGTATTTTTCTATAACATGCGAAACTCCAGCTGCAGTGGGCGTAAATATGCAAGATGCAATAATATTCACCTTGCTTGTAAGTGTAGAATGCCTCACAGCCTGATATGACGGTAGTGGGAGGCAGACAGTGTCGCGGGTAACATACGACCTCCACGTATCAGGCGCCGCGCCGCGGGACGTAGGCGAACGACGTTTGAAATCGCTACATTGTTGCATCTTAACGTGATATCTTTTTGTATGTAAGAGGGAGGCAAACGAGCATGCGGGTCACGTGATGTTAAGTGATCACCGCCGCCCATAGACAACTGCAACACCCGCCGGGCCACAGAAGCGTTGGCGGCCTTTAAAAAGAAGTTGGGCCTCCGGCTCTCCCACTCATTTGACGGAGCATGGCGGCTGATAGCCGCCATTCAGTCATCGGTCTTCTGTGGGAGTGTGGTAGCTTATTAAAAATGATATTTATTGTCTGATTCTGTAGGGCATTTATTTTATTAATCTTAAAATAAACCTTATCTCCATTAAAAGAGGGCGATAGATTAGGAAAGTAGATGCATCTCTTCCATATGCTTTTAAGTTTGCTAATAAATATGATTATTAAAATTTTCTATTAGTTCAATCAAGCCCTTCTGGCATAATAGGGATAAGACTGCTTGAGTTTCTTTCGGCATTACTTTTCAGCAGTTTTTGTTCCAAAATGCTGGTAGTCTGTAGCTTGATTAAGATATAAATGTTTATTAAATATTGACATGAAATAGTACCTGTGAAACAATAATTAATGTTTACACGGCTAACTCACGTTAATTTTGGTCGGTAACGCCGACGACCGCTTCAGCCTATTCAGAAGGCCATCTTCAGGGCGAGTACTAGGAACGTCGCGACGCCGCTGTTACCTGTGAAACTCTAATTTATGAATAAATAGTTTAATTTGATTATGATTTTATAAATGATTTAGTTGTTGATATATAATTGCTTATTTAGACGTCCATTTTCGTATTTTAAGTAGCAAAGCAATCCATTCACAACAATAGTGTTCCAACAATGAATTACTAATACGTCTTCGTGCCGTGTATATTTATGTATTTTGAGAAAAAATAAATCTTCCTCCTACGTGACTGGCTAATAGAGTGGGTTCTTGGAAATAATGACATTAGACTGGTGTAGAACTCTGGGAATATAAGTCGGCTTAATAAATTTCCAGAAACTTCATTCAAAGTAATAGTTTTTTTAGTAAATTATTATCTATGGCCCTGGGTACTAACTTTCGAAGAAATCTCTAGATAAATTCCACTTAGATTTCAATCTACCCTTCTACCCTTACGAAGCATATGTTTCATTGAGATTTCGGATTTTTTATCACAGATTTTACGAAATCTAAGGTGGTAAACGCAAACGTAAATTGTGATTACACTTTTTTTTATTTTAGATTCCTGTCTTAGGATAGTAATCTCTAAATTGAACTTTTTAATTCCGTTAGAAAATAAATAAATATACAGGGGCAAATCACACAAATTGAGTCAGCCGCAAACTAAGCTGCATGTTATGATGGCGTTTTATTTACCTTAGTAAATTTGTATATTTTATCTACCTATATTATATACTAGCTAATACACGCGACTTCGTCCGATCAATGGATACTATAAATATCTTGTCAGCCCCTTACTCGGTTACAATTAATTATATCCCTCGGGAACCGTACATTTTTCAGGGATAAAAGTAGCCTATCTTTTAATCTAGTTATATTTGATACATTTTCGTGACATAGGTATTAGGCAATTTTAAATACGACTTTTCCATATCTATGTACATACATACATAGATATGGAAAAGTAGTATTTAAAATGTATTTTAATAAAGTGGAAGAGTGTTCTTTTGTTGTTTAAACGCGCTAATCTCAGATACAACTGGTCCGAAGAAAACCATTTCAGTGTTAAAAAGACTTTTTCGAGAACGGCTGTAATCTAATTTTGAATTCCCACCATAACTGCGAGACATTCGCTCGTAAAATATAAAAAAGTAATAGTGAACGTAGCAATATATTAATTTTAACGGCGCCATTGATGGATCTCATTGCATTTATTACTTAAATATTTAGCATCGATAGTTGTTTGTCGTGACAATGATTACGATGCAGACTGTCAACCACGAACCTGAATGAAGACTTCCTTCATTGCTATGCGCTGTGCACCAGCGCAGCTTGTTAAAACCAAATCGATGGTATCGACTACTTGGCATGCCGGCGGCGTGTGGCGACACCAGACAAATTTCCCGATAAACAGACCTGTGTGAATTGATTTGTGGTTGGTGGTCTAATGAGAATTTAGCACGACCACACTGTGGAACGAACTGCCTGCAGCGGTATTTCCAGACCAATACGACATCGGAACCTTCAAGAAAAGAACGTATAATGGCCGGCAACGCTCCTGTGACTCCCCGGGTGTTGCAGTTGTCTATGGGCGGCAGTAATCACTTAACATCACGTGACCCGCCTGCTCTTTTGCCTCCCTCTTACATGAAAAAAGACGATTAGGAAAATGATAATTTTACATCATGATTTGACTGGGGATTGAACCCGGAAGCTTTATGCATTTAGATAATGCGCTACCGAGATCTTCAATTAATAAGAATCAGTCATATTGACTTTTACGATCATAATAAGTGAAACCGCATATTCATTTATTTTTTCTTAACTTCAACATGTCTAGATATACAGAAATGTCTAGAAAGTTTAAATTACTTATTAAGCATAATATTTACACATACATATTTACATGTTAAGTAGACCACTCATCGTCCGTATAGTAACGAAGAAGTTATTTTTCTGTGACGTCACAAAAGTTTTATTTATAAGGACACCAATCAAACACAATCTACTCTGCACTGCAAAGTAAGTATATTTTTAATTTTTCGTCTTCCAATGAGAAAACACGTAATAAGCGACGCTTGGCATAATTGTAACTTTAATATTTTTATAAACGAAGTAATTTAGTATCTATATATACTTGACATGTGGTAATTTAAGGTCCTTGTCTTTGAATCAAAAGTCCCGAGTTCAATTCCCGGTCAGGTCATGATGGAAAATGATCTTTTTATGATAATGTCGTTGAGAAAGTACACGTAATAGTTCGTGAGTAGAAAGATAACTCAATTTGAGTAATTTTTCCCTATTTTATATTTTGTCACACTTGCATGGTCTTCATCGATATGAGTCTGTGAGACAACTAAAGAATGCACAGGCGCCATGTCTCAGCAACACCTACGACTGGTAGGCATATCAGAGCCTCTTCAAGCTGCCCACGCCAGTGTTTATGACTTCCATTGTGAACCAGACAATAGATTATGTCTTTGTTGAAATAACCATGCACTTGAAGGATCATTACATGCGTCTGAGTTATGATGAAAAATTATCTTCGTATTCACGAGCATTGCTCGATAGTTTCTTGATAGATTTTTTTTTATGACAGAGGGAGGCAAACGAGCAGGCGGGTCACGAGATGTTAAGTGATCACCGCCGCCCATAGACAACTGCAAACCCCGCGGAGTTACAGAAGCGTTGCCGGCCTATAAAAATCCTCCGCCCTCCCCACTTGGGAAGGGCGGAGAAGTTGTGCTTCCGGCTCTCCCACTCACCAGACGGAACATGGTGGCTGATAGCCGCTATTCAGGTGTCGGAATTAATAGAGAAAAGAAATTAAAAAAATAAAACGGTATTTCTGTGTGTTTGTATATGTGTGTGCGGTTGCTAATACAATGTTATCATCCCCCTCCTTGGTCTCCGCAGCTGAGCAATCGAGCTGATCTGCCGCGATCGAGATGTCGCACGCACTTAGAGCGGTGTACCTTCAAGGTTCGGTGTTTGGTTACACGCAGAAATGGTAGGGTTGGCATAATAGGACATTGACATCGTCCTTATTTGTAAAGAGCAACATAATTTTCAAAATTGTTTAGTATAGCCTAATAGTTATACATATAATAAAACTGTAACTGAGCTATGGCTGTACATGGGAGATACGATTGTTTCTAGAATGTTTGTCTGTCTTTATGTTTTCTGATGTGTACGCAAAAACGACTGGACGTCAAAAAAATTGTGTTTTAATTCCTGTATATTTATTTATTTGACATTTTACATATGATTCAAGTAATTCTCAAGATTATGATATTCTGAATATAGTTATATTTTTTTGGAACGGTAACCACATATGTAAGTTTGATGGCAGTGACCACAATAAGTTGAACCGTGGCAACCCTAGGTGTCGAACCCTGCGCCCTGCAGAAACATGATAAGGAAGAATTAAGGGCACTTTACACCTAATGCACCCCGACTTCATGATCTTCGAGTTTCAACAAACAGACTGACAGACAATTTATTATGACAGCCACGTTGCTGATATTACGAGGGGTTGCTAATTGCGGTATTATGTATCGTAATACGAAGATATGTTTCATAAAGTATTCCATTTAATGATTGATTTTTCATTAATTGAATCTCACATGTAATCAGGCCTATTTTTAATACATTAGGTAAAGACTACATTTTTCCAGTTACTAAGGTCGTTCCTTCGCTTACTTTTTTATGTCAGAGGGAAGCAAACGAGCAGGCAGGTTACGAGATGTTAAGTGATCATCGCCGCCTATAGACAACTGCAACACCCGCGGGATTACAGAAGCGTTGCCGGCTTATAAAAAAAAGAAGTTGGGCCCTCGGCTCTCCCACTCACCGGACGGAGTATGGCGACTGATAGCCGCCATTCAGGCGTTGGTCTTCTGTGTGGTACTTCCCCGGATGAGTATGATTCACAGTATTTTTTGTGTGAAAGAAACACAGACAGACAGACAAAAGCTTCTGTAGGTCCTATAAAGAGCCCCTATGTCTCCCATGTACAGACATAGCTCAGTTAGAATTTTATTAGATGTATAGATTATATTTTATAGGAACAGAGAATCAGTGAACATATCGAATATAAATTAATCTAACGGTAGACACATGATGCGCAAGGGCAAAGATATGTATATGACACTATCACAGTCGTTTAAAACTAATATAATAAAATGCTGCTATAAACCTCGAACAAGTAAGTGCTAATAAAACAGAGACTACAAGCTTAACGGTGAGGCAAACAGAATCTGTGTGTCTGTCTGTCCGTTTGCGTTTATTCCCCAATTATCTCGTAAGGGAAAAACAAATCCCAAACAAGACCGTTAGTTGGCGCAGTGAATGCGTTTGTTGAAACAATACAGGTATACAAAATAATGAGGTTGCAGAATAAAATCTTCTCAGTTAATTTTGACTGATATAGATAAATGTTGAAGTTTCCTTCCTTTCTTATTCTTCGCGTTTTCTTCTGTTTGAAGAAAGTGGATAATTAAAATCAAATCAAAAAACCAAAATCAAATAAAATTTTTGATTATTTCATTTTCTGTCTATTTTAAAGACTTCTACAATCTATGAGAATATGTGAATTTGTTTGTTCCTAATAAAATACTTAAAGGTCGGATAAAATATATTCTACATGTAGTTTTACACAAGTTTATTATCTTCTATTATGTTATACTCATTTATACTTTGAAATAGAATAACTTAATAAACAATATACTAGTTAAAAAAATATTAAAAAGGAAAAGTGGAGATAGACTAATCTATCGGCTAATATTTATTATCACTCTCCATAATTTTATTTTCTGTCAATATTGAATAATATGTTTGTTTATGAGGTATTGTGTATGATGTCGCACATTTTATTATTTTTGTTTATTAATTTAAAACTAAATAAATTTTAAAGAGATAATTTTAATTTATTTTATGACGAGATATTTCTATTCTCTCGTTAATTTACAACTCAAAGTTAAATTCACAATACTTTACAACCATGTTTGTTCATATTGTTGTTTCAAGAAATTAAAGCTCTGTAACATTTGCAATAAGAGTTACTATAATAGTAAATATAAAATGGTAGCCAGTGAGTAAATTTGCTCGTTGGTTGCCATTTATGGTAGAGGGTGACTAATACACAAAAGTAATGTTATTTTACGTTCCCTATAAATATGTTTACTCAGGGAAAACACACAGAAGAACAGAGAATGATGTACTTTATATGATGCATGAAAATTCAATCTTTTACGTACTAACCAGACAAGAAACTATACAATTTAATTGTGACTTGATCAATATCAAAAATCAAGTTAAATTTAAAGGTAGATATGTAAAGCAAAAGGGTATATATATATATTTTTTAATTATGTAAGAGGGAGACGAACGAGCAGGCGGGTCACGTGATGTTAAGTGATCACCGCTGCCATAGACAACTGCAACACCCGAGGGGTCAAAGAAGCGTTTCCGGCCTTTAAAAAGCCGCCGCCCTTCTCAAGTGGGAAATTGGACCTCTGGCTCTCCCACTCACCGGACGGAGCATGGAAGCGTCGGTCTTCTGTGTGGTACTGCCTCGGACGAGCCGGCCCATTAATGCTGCAGGATTGTTATTTAATTGTTTAATAATTTCTGTTAAAATAAGTACAATGAAATTTATTTTTAAAATGTTAAATATTTGATAAAAGCTGTAGACATAACTTTCTGTCACTATAGTAAGGAAAACTAAACTTTTGTTAATCACTTATTAAACGGGATTGTTCACAATATTTTCATTTGCACACATAATTCAGCGGCGAGCAAAGGACGAGTCACGGGAGAGAGCGCACACACAAACAAACTCTACAAAGGAGCCGCGTTCAGACTTGATTACACAGCACGTCTGTTTGCTCAGAGGTAGCATGTTCGATTCCTTCCGCGTTCCTTTTGGTGCTAACTAGCTGTTGTTACTAGGGAAATGCAACGGTTTGCATATATTGTAGTGGTATGAGCCTGCTGCATTCATTTTAGCCTACAGCATGAATGGGCTTACTCGTCTGTGGCAGTACCACATTCCCACAGAAGACCAACGCCTGAATGGCGGATATCAGCCGCCATGCTCCGTCCGGTGAGTGGGAGAGCTGGAGCCCAACTTCCCCCCTCCCTAAATATGTTAGCGACATGTCTTGGCCGACAACGCTTCTGTGGCCCCTCAGGTATTGGGCGGCGGTGATCACTAAACATCACGTGACCAGCTCGTTTACCTCCCTCTTTCATAAAAAGAAAAAAAATATGTTGTAGGAGTTCAACAACCATGAATTGCAATACTAACTAGTCAAAATATACACATATTACGCTGGTAGTTTGTAGCTTTGCAATAAACAAATAAATAGTATGATGACGATTCAAAAGTGGCAAGATTTGGCCTTCTTAAATAAAAAAACCTTTTTGATTTTGCTATGTAAAAACTTTGTAACGATCTACCTGTACTGTTTAAACGACCCCAGTTCTAACAAAAAGAAAAGGATTCCCTAACACTTAACTGAATAATAAGAACTGTTAATCCTTTAAGGCTAGTTCAAAAGATGTACCGACAAAAGCTTTAGCAAAAATATTTTCCACTATACATGCTTAAAAATAGCGTTGTTTTAAAATAGTATTTCTGTTCGTTATCTTTTGTCAGGATTTAATTGAATGTAAGAAACCAAATTCTTCGTATTCAATTGAGACAAAATGTTCCAACAGATTATAGAGAATTAAATAGAAAATGTACCATCATAACTTTCCATAACTTGTACCATCGTTGCCCCAAGCAAACTTGAAATTGTCGCAGTGTATGTGTGGCTACCAGGAAATGTCTGTCGGACAGACGACTGCTAACGACTGAGTAAACAAGTTAGAACAACACTCGGTTTCACTGGCTACAGTTTGAGAAGCGCCTGTGTGGCCACTTTCCGTTCATGTAGGCTTATTTAACATTTTTTTTAAGTAATCCATTTTAAATTCTAATATTATAAATGGGAAAGTGTATTTTTTTAAATGTCCATCTTTCACGTCAAAATGAAGGAACTTACTAGCGTAATTTTTAATGTGGAGATAGTTTTGTAAATTGACGTCTGAAAAAAATGCTGCAATGGAGTTTTTTCCGACACTTCTTCTCCATTTGCACTTTAGAAGTAGGGGTAAAATCAATTTTAATTAAATTTTTAACGTCAATAATTGTCAAAACGAATTTAAAATGAACAATTTGACGATTAAAAAGTGCTGGATTCTGGTCTATTTGAATAAAATATTTTGACTTTGACTTGAAGGGCTGGATAGTGGCTACATTTTGTTAATATATATTATTTAAGCAGAAAATATAAAAATAATATGTATGTATCTGTTATCGCCCAATATATCAAGATCCCCTGCAAATAACAATAAAAGTTATTAACAGTCAATTAAACACATGTTACAACTGACAATTACAACGGGGAATTATTAAATTACGAAAGACATACATGTGAGAATAGACCGGTTGGGGCTGTATTGAAATATGAAGTGTTAAATGATTGTTCTGACAAATCAAAAGTGTATTAAACACGTAATAGGGCTGACGCAATTGTTTCCCATTTGTTTCTTAATCTTACTTAACTTCTTTACACAGATGACTCTGAAGTGATAGTGTGTCGTGTATTTTTTGAAATATTACATATTTTAACTTGCTTTCCACGTCATAGCAACTAATTGCTGCATGGTCATAGCATGTCTGATTTGAACACATGTAATTTAATGTTTCCTTTTTTCGGGCCTTTGAGATTATTAAAGTCCCGAAGGATTTGACATTATCACCAAATAAAATGACTAAGCTACCTTCTCCTCTTCCTCTGTAGTATTATGTTGAAATGCATTAAAAGGGTTATAAAGTTTTGATACCCGAAAGAATTATTGATACAAATTATTTTTCCACTTTTATCTAAAAACGAAAAGAATCCTCCATCACCTAAAACTTAGTTATTAATAATAGGAGTTACCCAAATAAAATTAAGGATTGGTTTACTAGAAGGATTTTGTCAAAGTCTTAATTCTCTGGTCTCTGACGCCGAAAAGTTATAGAATTATGATTTTATTCTTTATAATACACATTTAGTCAATTTATCGTACTGAAAAGTGACTGTAAGGGACTTGGATGTCTGTCATTATTTTTAGTTGATCCATTGTGAGTTTTTTGTCTCTTTAGACAAACACAGATACAGGATTTTTTGCATCCGATGATAATTAATCAGCCATTGAAATTCAGCCCTGTGCATGTACAGATAAGAAATACACATGTGTTGCTGCGCATAGTGCGCAGGAGCCCCATCCCACATAAATCTGTCGTGCGCAGGCGCACTGCGGCGAGCAAATCGTAGCGCGTTAATTTGTCAACGCGAACGTCGCAGGAAACGCCCGCTACTTTGTTGTAAATAATACGTACAGATACAGCATCACGTCTTTATCCTTTACGGGGTAGATAGTGCCAAGGTCCGAGAGATTCGAAGGCTAAACTTAGCTGAATGGTGGGCTTCTTGGTGGAGTTTAAATTCAAATATAGGGACAAGTTGCTAGCCCCTCGCCTATGAGAAGAATTTCCTGTATGCAGATTGTAAAAGTCAACCAAGGTATATAAGTATGTGAGCTATTTTAATCCTTACTTGCATTGCTGGTAATAAATAGTTTTGTGAACATACTTCATTCATATCCCTTCTCCCACACTACAGATCAAGTTTACATCCACTACAACGTCAATTTCAAAACAATTATGAAAACATGGGCTTCGTGACTATAAATACCACTAGCAAGGGCATTGTGTCAAATAGTTTGCGTAATTTATCTCGTCTAAAAGGAAACATTACACGCTGGAATGCAATGAAGTCATTGGGGCGTGATTCAGTGCCATTTGGATATACATTAATTATTCTAGGTAATTATGTTATACATAATTATGTGTGAAGTATATCTTCGTTATATTAAGACCACCCAGGTGTTTTTTTTTAAGTAAGACTTGAGTGCGTTTGACTTCAATCTCACCTGATGGAAAGCGACGATGAAGTCTAAGGTGGAGCACGCAAACTCAAGTAATGCCTATTCACTCTTGCCTTAAAAATCCCCATAATAAATGAATTCGGAAACAACGACGCAGGGAGGGCATTCCATTCCTTAGCGGTTCGCAAAATAAATGAATTGGCGAAACGAGAAGTACGATGGGGCGGGATATCCACTACAAAAGGATGAAAACCCTGCCCACGCCGCGTCGT
>JADGIL010036272.1:1360-17400 GCA_020352625.1 Cactoblastis cactorum
TCACCGCCGCCCATAGACACCCGATTGTATTTAGCTATTGGTGAACTAAGCTCTAAATAAGAATTATCAAAGATCTAACAAAGGATTTACTTGACAGGTATCTTAGAGAGGCAGCCTTAAAAAACCGACAGTACGCGACTAAGGATACTATCTGCATAAGATACGCGGTAGAACACTATAAGAAGCAGTTCTAAAACACAATATGGTGTAAGCTGACCTGCCGAGGATTTTTGAGACGCAGCCGTTGGAGACCTGCAGGATGCGGCTGATGTCGCAGGGCCGGGCTCCCGAGTGCGCCAGCTCCACGATCTTCTGCCGCGTCGAGTCCGGCAGCGGGCGCCCGTTGACGTAAACGCCGCCGAGTTGGTTAATGCCACTGTGGCCGGCAGACGAGCACCCGAATAGGGCTCCGCCCCCCATCGCGGCACTATGCATGAGCTCATCTGTCGACAAGAGAAAACACGTTACTCCATCTATTCTATTATTCACCACAACTTTCTGGAAAAGTTATTTGAATGAAACACTTTTTATTTCGTTGGGCATTAAGTCACCTTTGTCCATGCAAACTTTATCATATTAATGTGTTATAATTATGACAAAGCAACAAAAATAATATATAGAATAAAGGTAATAGTAATTTTTATATGTGCTTACGAAGGCACGTAAAATCAGTTCTTGGTATTTAATTTCAGACAGAAATAGTTTCAAAGGATTTATCTCATCTGAATCTGTTAATGTTGGAGACTTCGTGATAATTTAATATGTTACCAACAGACACAAGTAATTAAAAAATCTGACAAAAGATATTTTAATGAGTATATCTAGTATAAGTCCTTCGAGTCTCTCAACTCTTGAATCTGTCTACCCCGTAAGGTGCAAAATCTTCATCCTGTATCTGTTTATCTAATAATACTAATTAACGTCGTTTTTAGCTTTAGCAAAACATAGTCCTGTTCAGTTTTATTACAGAAGTAATATAATAATTTACGTAATTATACTAAACTATACCAGAAACTATAAAATATGATAGGTACACTATTATCAGATTTGAGCACACCTTTTGCTAATCTTTTTAAAACTATTTTTTCAATCCACATATAATCTCCTTAGCGTAAACAACTAATCCCTCGACATATTTCATTTAACATTTTTAATTATCCTCAAATGCAAACATCTGCCATTTTTACGAACAAATACCGTGGAATTTTCTGCTCAAGTGGGTTCAGCACTTCAAAACCAATAGATATTAAAGAATTTTTATCTATCTTTAGTCCTGAGTAGGTTTATAATAGGCGCGTCTTCATCGAAAAAGGGTAAAAAAATTAACCCGTTGAAAAAATAATCCGCTTTGCGAATAAAGGTATCGTCTGCAAAAAAGGTTGCAGTCGACCGCAGACACCATAGTCTATCTTATCTATGGTCGAAAGGATGCAATGAGAAGACTCTCCGGTCTTTGTCATGAAACCGTAAGTATTTTTTGACAATGATGTTTTCTTTTTAAGAAGATCCATGTCTGGTGTCGGTTACTTCGCTGTAAAATTACCTGTGTTAGAGTAATGGACATCAATTATTATGGTTAACAATACACAGTGTTCTTAAAAAATATTAATTTTAAATAGACATTATATATTTACTATGGTTTTAAGTATCTAAGTACCAATTAAATTAAAAGTATTATCCTAAGCCACGTCGTACTCCTACTTCATAAGTTTCAATTTATAAAATAATACCAACTATTAAGAAATATACAATTTTTTTAAATAAATAGTTATGTTGTCGTATGTACATAGTACAGAAATAATTGTATATAAAAATAATAACAAAGAAATCATAATACGTTGTTCTTTAAAATAAACAATTTCATTGGACCCGCTCAACTTGACCGTTAACAACTTAAATTTTAAATTTTAATTCTCAAATCGCGCGCGAAATTACAACCGCCATTTGTGCCACAGATAAAACAGGCTAGTACGCGTTTATAATTGTCTATTACTCTCATGCCAGTACGTCTGAATAGTTGCGTGGGCTAAATCCGTTCAACCGATACTCGCTGATAATTCCTTTCTGTACACCCTAAAACACGCCTCGTGGTAAAAAGTGAACAATTGGATGCAATTTGTGGGCGAAATTTGGGGCAGGGTCTTGATTAAGGCCTTAAAGGGTGGGGAAGTTCATTGTTTTGGCCCTTTTTTGTGGTCGCGTATAATTTTGTCGGAGCGTGAGTCGAATACGAATAGTTTATTCTTTTGTTTTACGACAGTCTGTGGTCGTCCTATTGATGATATTAGTCTTTCAAGATGATATTAGTCTTTCAACATGAAAACAGTTTATTTCTGTTATTCATGAGCTAATTAGTTTCCTAACTTTCCAGCTGGTTACGCTGATTGATAATCTATACATATAATAAAATTGTAACTAAGCTATGTCTGCACATGTGAGATATTTAAGAAACAAATATGTATATAGGGGCTCTTTACAGGGCCTATAGAAGCCAAAACGATTATTTTTAGAATTTTTGTCGGTCTATCTGTCTGTATGTTTATACGCGCATCACACAAAAACTACCGAACAGATCTGGATGAAATTTGACACAACAATGGTCTATGACCTAGAATAAAAGATAGGCTACTCTTTATCCCAGAAACATGTCCAGATCCCGAGGGATATAATTTTATGTATTGCATATCTTGTAAAAACTACGTGGACGAAGTCGCGGGCATAAGCTAGTATTAAATGTAATCGTTTTCTTAATTTAGCATAATTACATTAAAATACAGAAGATTCAATCTCATCCATGCATTAATATGACGCAACAAACTAGTTTTGTGACTTAGACTATAGTGATCACTTCCAATTAAATCGGTCTCTGTTTGCCTATAATTCGTTGTATATAGAAGTTCCTATAGTCACTACATTTACAAGAAAACAATAGAAAAAAATTAATAAAACAATACACACAATTTTAATCCAACCGGTAAATTTTTCTAACCCTCGCCTACACCAATTAATTAGCGACACCATCAAGGCGCACGGCAGTGCGAGAACCAAGTGACGGATTCGCACTAGCCCGTTGTTAATCACACTTGGCGCACCTTTCGTTAGCGGCCACGTTACAAGCGCCTGTTAAAAGAACAATGGACAATCGGTAGGCACACCCACGTCATACGATTTTGTGGTGCAAGTATAGCGCGTAAAGCGAGCTGAATTTTGATAGATGTAAATTCAAAATATTTGAAAAGTCTCGTTTGGAAATCAGTGTAACAATATTCAAAGAGACAAGAGAGAGTTACAAACAAGAGTTTGTAACCGCTGCAGAATAGGATTATCTTCATAAATTGTGAACTATGCTTGGTTGATTAATAAGTATAATGTAAAAATAAACAAATGGACACTTCGCAAATCTTGGTCGACTTATCGCGACTTTGATTGATAATACAAACTATTCATTAAAACGAGGTAAAACTATAAAATTTAAGATTTTTTACTTTAAATTTGCATTATGTTTTTGTCTAAAATTATAATAGTGGAAACACTTAGCTACTCAAAGTCTCCCAATCATCTACCAATTAATTATATGTAGTAATCGCTTCCGTTTATGCCTCGTTCCGTACAAAATGGAAGCAAGCAACGCGTGTCGCGAGGGAGTGTTTTAATTTCAGAGGTGCAATTTATTCGAGCGATTTATTTTTAATCCCCGTTTTTATGGGCGCGACGCTATAAATTTCATGTAGTGTAGTGTGTAGTGCTTGCGTCGGGCGTGTGTTTATAGTTTATAATGGAGTTTTTCCAAATATACATATAGATATAGTGATTTTGATCAGGTCAGCCTTATTAGCTGAACTTAGACTGTTATTGTTAGGATAATCATTTATATTATTACAAATGGCAAATACTGAGATTACTTATTTACCTAAGAAAGAAGTGAACTATTAAATAATTATTTAAAACTATGTACCTATACTAAGATACAATGTGAGGGAGTGTATAAACATAAGTTCTTATTCATCCTGAAATAAGACAAATAAATCATCAAATCAATCATCAGTAAATCTTGTCCGATTTTTAAAATCTGTAAGAGATAAAAAAGTAATTTAGTAGATAGAGTTTTTGTCCAATACAGAGTAGACAGCAGTCATAACAATCGACCAATCATATCAAAATGGTGTGCTTATGGTGGAGATTCCGATGCGTAATGACAGGTTGCTAGTCCATCGCCTATCAATAGAATTCCTGTTTTAAGACCTTGATTAAATCTGCGCGAGAAGTGTATATACTAACACATTTTACGACCGCGTTGGCGCAATGGTAAAGTGCTTGCCTTTCAACCAAGATGTCCCGGGTTCGAATCCCGACATGGTCCAAATGGGCTTTTTTGATTGGCTTGGGTCTTGGAAGTTTAACTATAAACCATATTATAGATGAATTAGTATCCCATAATACAAATCTCGTACTTATTTAGGGGCTAAATCAATTTGGGTGATTTATATTTATTTGTTTTTCTTTAGCTCCCAAAACAATATAGTATTTCTTCATAATCTAAAATTTGCGATGTTTACATCGAATTATAATATTTTTTAAATATTTAAACATGCCACTACTACATACGTTTCCCATCACTAAATTATCAACAAAAATCCATCGTCATATGATGAATAACTACATTTAATATCTTATTTTAGATGTAAAAAATGCGCCAAGTAAATGCGTACATACAAAAAATGTGTACACGGTAGTAATTTATACTAAACGTTAATCAAACATTACCTATGTACAGACAGATCATTTATAATATGTATATAAGGGTCGTCACCCTGCCATAAGCAGACACCTGGCTTCAACCCCCACTTACATCCTCTTATTATTATTTTGTATCTGTTTTTGAATTGCTTAAATCTATAGGGGAGATTTAATTGTGTCTGTAAACGCCATTTTGATCACTCGATCCAGTTTACAAGATTAGCGCATATGCATCTGATTTGGTTTTTAATATATTATTATTTTATACTAGTTTAGTTAATACGATATAATTTACATTTTTGCCACGCTTAGCAAAATGGTGGGCTTACTGGTGGAATATAGATTCAGAAATAGTGACAGGTTGCTAGCCCATCGCCTTTGAGAATTCCTGTTTCAAGCCATTTCCTTTGATTAACTTTTACAATCTGCACGGGAGGAGTAACAACGGTATATTCTACATTTTTATTTAGCTTCCAGACCAGCATGCTAAATTAATAACATTATTATGATAGTAATTTATCTGCATATCTAGATGTGTTATGTACATGTACATATTATTTCAAAACCTTTTTACTTACTTATTGAGTTAGGAAAAAAATATTGCGAGCCCCATTAAAGCAGATCTGTGAGTTAGCTACTTACTTACTTCTAAAGTATGTTAGGTTAAGTGATAAACTTCAGTTGATTGTGGAATCATAATAATCACTTACTACATACATATACATATATTTTGTTATATATATGATAAAGATAAATTTGGATTATAGAAAATTCTTTCAATTTAATGACCATTCTTCTTCTTTTAACTGCAACACTGATTTTTTCAAATGAAAAATACCGAATCGAATTCATCGATACCTTTAGTTTGATAATAACGATGCCACATAATATACATACAGACATAAGACTTCAAACTTATTATACCCATTTTTTGGATCGCGGATTAAAAATTATTTGAGTTTTACAAGAAAAGGAACAAAAAAAAACAAATTTCCAATAACAAAGTTTACATCCACGACATATGAATGTGGCATATCAAACAATTTTATTCATTCATTCATTCTACGAGAGGAGGACATTACATTCTTTTTTTTTTACGCAAAAAAAATACATTTTTATTTATAGTTTCATTCACAACGCACACGAGGCAGTTTGTTTCACCCGACTCCTGTCATAATTTATGGGGACCATCGACAACCACGCCCCCTATACGATACAATGATAAAAAACGACAGATAGGTTTTATGTGTATAAAAAAACTTGTGAATGTGACACAAAACGAGCTCTTGATTTTCGTGACCATTGGCTCTGCCTATCTCGCTAGCCAAAAAGACGTAATACTAAACGGAAAACGTCCTCTTTATAATGTTTGTACTTATAGTCTATACAATATAGCAATTTTTTTTTATGTCAGAGGGAGGCAAACGAGCAGGCGGGCCGCGAGATGTTAAGTGATCACCGCCGCCCATAGACGACTGCAACGGTTACAGAAGCGTTGCCGGCCTATAAAAAAAGAAGTTGGGCCTCCGGTTCACCCACTCACCGGACGGAGAATGGCGGCTGACANNGTCTTCTGTGGGAGTGCGATACTTCCCCGGACGAGCCCGCCCATTCGTGCTACAGGCTAAAAAGAAGCCTGTAGCTGGCTCCACACCACTACAAGTAGTCGCTCCATACCACTACTAGTAGTGGCTCCAAACCACTATGAGACGTAATGTGTGACGTAATGACGTGTACTTATGGTCTATACATAAAAATAGTATAAAGAGGAATATAATTCTTTCAATGGAATAATGAATAGCAAATAAAACAATAAATAACAAAGCATTATGACTTCGCATAACAAGAGAATATTTTGACCACACTATAAAACTCTTAAACCATAGACAATGATTTGCTGTCGGAAACAACAATAACATTATTTATGGTTAGGCAAATCTTTCCTCGTAACTTTTTCCTTTTCAAAGTCTTTTGGGGATTTAACGGTTTAATTGTTACTTCAGTGAACTGTTAGTAATTATAATATTTCAAAACTCAGGTATACGTCAACAAATTTGACCGTTGGTTGAGCGCTTAATTACTAAGCAAGTATTGTATTTTGCTCGTTGTTTTTTGCTACGTTTCATATTTTAAAAAAATATCTGTTGTTTTTTATTTACTCCTTTCCACTACTGGTAATGTACCAGTAGTGGAAATAAGTAAAAAAAGTTTGTGGTATTTTTTACAAAAAACATATCTTAACATAACAGTACTTTAAATGTTTGTATAGATGTGTTCTATATCATACAATGAAACATAGAAGAGATACAGTATCACGTCTTTATCCCTTACGGGGTAGACAAAGCCAAGAGTCACGAGACTCGAAGATTACGCTTAGCAAAATGGTGGGCTAATTGGTGGAACGGAGATTAACAAATAGTAACAAGTTACTAGCCCCATCGCCTATGAGAATTCCTGTTTCAAACCCTTCTCCTTGATTGACTTTTACAATCTGCACGGGAAGGCTGATACATTCTATGTTTTTCTTTCACTTCCAGATCAGCATGGAACATAGAAAAATGAGAGGAGAATATTATAATTAATACAAATTATAATTTCGATTTGAAATCTGATAATTAATCTTTAAACCTAAATACTTTATACCTAAGTTCTTTAGTTCTTATCTTCCAAAACAATAACATAAAAGAACAAAAGATGATGATACAATGCAACTTGATGCGAATTATTATTTGAAACCGTCTGCTTGATTTTTTTTGTACTAACTTGTGAAAAAAGACAAGCAACTTTTGGTACATAATGTTAATGTATATCTCAATTTCCATACCATCTCTAAACTCTATTCATCTAAGCAAAAACTTCGAGTCTCCTGTCTCTGTCTACCCCAACAGGAATAAAGACGAAATACTGTAACTGCATGTAAGAAAGTGCCTTTGAAGTACAAGAATTAAAATCATTGTTTTCATTTTGACAAGGATTTTTTTTATTTCTGATTTTTGACGTCATCTGAATCTATTGAAATATACTTATGTGTTCAAAACTGCGGATTACACACGTAGAAAGCATTTCAAAGGATTCGGATCATTAAAATTCTGTCGGTGTGACAGACGGGGTTTGCGTCTCTTTCGCATAACAGTTTTTCCGATCTATTTGTCTCGTTCGTTAATGTGAGTGGATCGCATGCCCCGTTAGGCGAACTCTGTAGGTTTAGGCTTCAGTGTGAAAACAACTTTGAATTTGATGGTAAATTACAGATTCTACGATCACAATCAGAAATTGAGACAGTCATGATAAAGATTTTGCAATAATATAATAATCTACCTATACATAAGTATAATAAAATTGTAACTGAGCTATGTCTGTACATGGGAGATATTTAAGAAAAACATATATAGGGACTCTTTATAGGACCTATAGAAGCCAAAATTATTGTTTTTAAAATTTTTGTCTGTTTGTACTCGCATCACACAAAAACTACCGCAGTGATCTGGATAAAAGGCACTGCAATGTACTATGACCTAGATTAAAAGATAGGCTACTTTTGATCCCTGAAAAATAAACGGTTCCCGAGGGATATAATTTTATGTATTGCAAATATTGTAAAATATATGCGGACGAAGTCGCGGGCATCTGCTAGTTATATATAAAATATATAATTGTACACATTTTTCTGATTCGCTCGAGTTATGGATATTTATTTTACTTAAGGGCCTCGTTCAAATCCTGTTATTTTTCCTGTTTCTTTATTAATGTAACTAGTTCTAACATTAAAGTTATCTTCAGTTTTGTATTCAGTCCCAACTTGAGAGAGACTTAGTTCCGTCACTTGGCAAGTTAACAAGTCGTTAAGTTGACCGCCCCTAGCGAGTAAACAGCGGAATGGCGAACCACGTACTTAGTTTACAAAGCATACAGTAGGTACCTTATACTTAGACACGATTTTTTTTGTAAGTAATTTAATAAGTCATTGGTAATTTTCATCACGTCTGTCTTCTGAAATTTAGAAAATTAAAATACAATGCTCCTTTCATTTTAACGGATTTTTATACAAAACCAATCAGTTTTTTTATTCGTCATTTTACTATTTATTTATTGCAAAGCTAAAAACTCACACCCTTTCGAATAACATGCCGATAGAAACCCAACAGTATTGCTCCTTATAAGCCTATATATATGTATATACAAATAAATAAAGCGTAACAAAAGATGTAATTATCATTTTTTTACCGCAATTTATCAGGACGAAGGTAAATTATCTAAGGGTCGAAGCAACCAAAGCACAGTAAAAAATAAAGCGTTATATTTGCCTAATTCAATTTTTGCCAAATTTATAATAGACGTGATGCGATTATACCCACGTTTTTCCTGTTTTTGTAGAAATTACGAGATAAAAAGCTATCTATATTACTCCAACAAGTCTAGTCTATATCTTTGCCTTTCATCAAAATATGTAGTATTTATAGTTTTTTTTGTTTTAGTTTATTAGTTATTAACCTTTCGTTATAATATTTTCTGTGAAAGTCAGAACAGCGCTGTAAGTTTACGGTCGATTGTAAAAACTAAACTTCCATACAATGAAAACGAAATTTTTTTGAGTTCAGATTATAGAGCCAAATAAACTCACAAGATACAAATATGATTTGAAACTAGGAAGTACTTAATGCATCTAAACCTTGTTGTAACCACTAACAAGCTAGTACTTGTCTCAGACAAGTAGTCAGAGGCTAGTTCGTAGTAACTTAGTGAGTTAGCATGTCGTTAAGTTAGGTTTAGGCTCTCAACAACCCGAAACTTGCTTTCAACCTCTGAGAGTCAAGAAAGTTACAAGAGAAATAGGCGATTTTACTTCTATGTATTTTAGTATGATGAATGAATGATTTATTTATTTTATTAATATACCATTAACTTCTAAATTTTCTTGCAAGAAAAGAGTTTGTGCTCTATATATTTTTATTTTCTTCAGCTTTCTCTATTATGAATATTTCTATCTTACTTTGTTATATATGTTTATTGTATATTTGATATTTATTTATGCATATTTTTATTTATTTATTTTACCTTACGTGCTTTTTTGCGCCCCACTATATTCTTTTTCTCTGTTTATCCTCATGGTTAGCTGGTAGAGAATGCTCTTAACATTAAGTTCGAAAAACTTTCAAAAAAATATTGAACGTATAATAAAATTAAAAAAGGTTCAACCTTTTGTATAAAATATAGTGTCAATCGAACTTAGCTTGAGCCTAACTCGATTTGTGTGATTTGTTTCTATATATTTATTACTAGCTAATGCCCGTGACTTAGTCCGCGTAGAGTACTTAGTACTACTACAATAAATTATATCCTCGGGAACTGTACATTTTTCCGGCGTAAACAGTAGCCTATCTTTTATTCTAGGTCTTCATCCATCGCTGTGCCAAATTTCATTCAGATCCGTTCGGTAGTTTTTGTGTGATGCGAGTACAAACTGTATGTTTGTACTGGCATTTTCGACAGACAAAAATTCTATAGGTCCTATAAAGAGCCTCTATCTATTTTTTTCTTAAATACCTTCCATGTAAAGACATAGCTCAGTTTCAATTTTTTTATATGTATAGATATACATATGTATGTCCACATAAAGGCCTAGTAACTTATGAGCTCAGCTAAATGGTATATTATGTATGAAAGTGAACAACAGAACCAATGTATAAAAGCCGATCAAAAATAAACTAGTCAACCAAAATAAACTAGCATTGTTTCCAGAAACCTTAGTTGAAACTGAAGTGAATCAAAGTTCACTAATGAATAAGCAATTCATAAGTTGCTAGTTGTTTAGTGCAGTTTCCAGTTCAGTATGGCGAGGTTTGCCAAGTTTCACGGAGATTTCTGGGTGTATACTACTGTACCCTGAGCACGAAAAACTATCATTTTCGTTATGGTTATCGTAATTGCAGTCGTAAAATTTTCATACAAGAAAAATAATTATAATAGTTAATTTTTCGTACTACGTATACTGTATTACACGACAATGTATCGTTATAATGATGTCTAGGTTATCATCAATTTACTATGAATTCAGAAACAGAAATCTAGAAAACTGACAATTTGTTACGATCGAAAACGAAAAACTACTTTCAGTCCACGTGCATGCAGTTCTCGATTTAAATTCGCAATCGAGTTCCAAGAGTAGCTCTCACAATCAAATCTGAACAGCGAGTTAAGAAGTCCGGAACTTGGCTTTCGCTGTAAACTGGTAACTTTATAGTAGTAACTTTCTAGTTATAGTAACTTGACGTTTGTTGTCGTAAACAACTGGAAGCGCTCGTTAGATCTTACGGCCAAAGGTTTAATATTGAAAGTTTCGTATATTTTATTAATTAGCTTATCATATTTTGTTTGTGTTAGATTTTCAAGAATTTATATTTTCTTAAAGTTCATACCTATGCTATTTATAACTGATTTTCTATAAATTCTACATGATAATTTATATAATCCCGAAATTTTATGTTAAAGTTTCATGAAAAATATACCATAGAATAAATTTTTTCGAAATTTTCTTTTTGGTATCTTCACTTCCATCGATCTCTTGTGAGATGACCCTGGCTGCAACGGAAGGTCATGTTTTCAACTTTTTTTAAATAAATTAAACCGATATGGCGAACTAATCTTTAATTACTCAATAGTTATATAGTTAAATCTTATGTTCCTTCTATACATATTTATACATATTATGTACTACCGCAATTACGAGACACTAAAAATATCTTACGAAAAATATAATTATATAGGTAGATAAAGGAAAAGATATACTAAACAAAACATACAATCACCTTTATGAGGCATCTTCCAGAAAGCTTCGGCCGCCGTGGTGGGTTCCCGCGGCGGCGCCACCAGCCCCCCCACCAGCGTGGTGGCGGCGTGCGCGGGCGCAGGCGCCGCCCGCCCCCACCCCCCGTGCAGAGCCACGCTAGCTGCGCGCGCACGCGACCACGTGCACGATCAGGGAGCTAGCTGCCGGCTATTTTCATTACGGATCTGTAACAAAGAGAAGGAAAACATTAATTTTGTATTGCCATAGGGAATTATAAAGAATATAAATTATGAGCCTAGTTGCTCGTCGTTTGAATTCTGAATTCGCTGTTTCAATTTTTTATTTCACCAATTCATATTTAAATATATTGTTAAAAATTTTAAACATTAAAAAAATTATATTAGAACGCTAAAAACCTTAAAGTTGAGTTTTAAAGTTTAATTTCATTAAATACTGGCAAAACTCGCTTGAAAACGAAGCCCTTATTCATCGATCTATCAAGATTTTTTATCGTCAAGTGTAAATTTGACCTTTACGTTAAATGTAAATGCTTAGTTTTTATATCAGTATATATAAAAACCAAGTCAAACTTGCACTAGAAATGTTCCGTAAGTACTATAAATAACACCAAAAAACACGTCTGTCGTTAGTGCTCTTTAGAAATATTTATTTTATTGTAAGTATGTTTTATTGAAGGAACAACAGAAATACATCAACTATGAAAATATAAACTGTCTAGCTATCACGGTCCATGAGAATCAGTGTGACATACAGACGGACAATGAAGTCTTTTTAGTAATAGGGTCCCGTTTTTACCCTTAGGGTAAGTAATCTAAAACCGAAAAATCTACGCGATTTGTGGTTTTATTGAATTATATTTCTCAAAGAAATTTACAATTCACTTACAAGAAGAATAACTTATGATAAACACACATTGTTGATAACAGCATTAAAAAAATAAAAAAAGGTAAAAATCATTTTTTTTTGTAGTTGAGTATTTCTTAATGGGCGCTTCTTGATAGGTAATGAGAAAAAAAGAGCAAAAAAAACATATTTTTAATTGTCTCGTCTTAAGCCACATTTTAATTTTATTATCAATTAGAAACTTAAATTGAAATGCAATAAATACATTAATAACCGGTACTCCTGTTTGTATAGTGGGTCAAAATACTGTTTGACCCGGAGCGGCGGTCAAATTGACCCACTAAACAATCACATCATCAATTACAATCAAGGCTCATCATTACACTCCTTTCATTCTTTGTCCATTTCTTCTGGGCCGAGAAGTAGAGTCGCTATCAAGTTTAGAGCACGGTGTCGGATGTGATTGTAGGTAGTTAAAAACCTGTGCACATTAAATTATCATTTTACTACCACTTAAATAGTAAACAGCGCAGCTTATAACATCAGACTTTTGAATATATAAATAGCTCAAAACTATAGAGTAGATAATTTTTATGTACATAAGTGTACACAAAATACTCGTAATGTGATAATGTGTACTTTTATTAACACTTATTTACAGCAATTATATAATGAAAATATATAAATTGTGTATGTAATTTCAATATCAATCATTTAATTTATTCAAATTCAAATATTTAATTGCACTCCATAATATTACAGATCATAAATAAGACAATTGTAGGTGGTGAATAACATTTTACAGTGTAACATCACGGGCCTAATACAGGCACCGAAATATGAGATATAAAGCTAATTTAACATTTATATTACTTCTCTAAGATATTTATTTTGGAGAATAAAAGTACCTAAGTCAATCAATATTTCTGTTTCACCATTTTTAATGGCAGTATGCCGCCAAATGGTATATCCTAGGATAGTATTTAATTAATAAAAAAATTACATTTACATTTTTTTTCGTATTTCATTGTACTAATTCAAGATATTCTTTCAAGGTTGTCAGGGATGCTAATAGTTAACATTTATTCTCTGTGAATTCTTTAATTGAATGCCGTTAGCGCGCGCTCTACCATACATAGGCAGTTTTCCTCCCTCTACTGCTAGTACTAATTGCTAGATGATGCTGCTGAATTTTTAATTGTGTTAGCGGAAGAGTCGCCATCTATTGTTGCATAGTAGAAATAGTTGCGGCTTCGTGAGACGATAATGATCGGTTGTAATGAAGTTAGATGTTAGATAGTATGGACGCCGCGCCACCCATGATGGTCGAACGGTAGTCAGATTTTTTTTTGTATTTTTTATTTTATTGTGTGACTGAGATGTTGTGCGTGATTAGGTGATGTGTACTGATCGGTGATACGCAGTGGGCGGTGTGATAGACGGAAAGCATTGTGTTTTTGAGCACTTTTATTCGCTTTTGCTAAAATTTTATCATTGATATTATTAGGATCATTATGGAATATTGAAATTATGTTACGATAATTCGATTGGAATTTTTTCGTTAATATTTCGAAGACCATTGCCTTCAGTATTTAGATGTCTTTGAAAGTAAAACTTGAAAAATAAATACATAATAAAAAATAAAAATGTATTTTGTTTCACTCAAAAACATATCTAAGAGCTCTACCAACATGTAACTTTTTAAAGTAGGGCTGAAAGTTATTGCGAAAAAAAAGTAAGTGTATATACTTAATGCCATCAATGTTTTCACCTACTTACGTCACGTTTCCATACTCCAGGGTACACACGCCTAATATTAACAGGTACTCAATATCGGGTGTATTTGATCTTTTCAAGTCCCAATCGAATTTTACTTTGATATTTTTTCCCTTGAAAGGCGCACAATAAAGTGGGGTCGCGGAGTCAAACCCGGGACTTGTGAGTCAAAGTGAGTACTACACTCGAATACGTTGGACACTAATGGCAGGGTCCTTTTGTGTGTTTGTTTGTTTGACTGTTGCGAGGGTGGCTCTGGGACTAATTGTTGGTAGTTTATTTATTTATTTTTTTATGTAAGAGGGTAGCAAATGAGCGTGCGGTTCACGTGATGTTAAGTGATCACCGCCGCCAATAGACACCAATAGCAGCAATACCCGCTGCGTTACAGAAGCGTTTTTGGAAGTTGTGCCCCCAGCTCTTCCACTTCCCGGACGGAGCATGGCGTCTGATAGCCGCCATTCAGGCGTCGGTCTTCTGTGGATTTATGATTACTTGTTCCTTTTTGTATAAAAAATAAAAATATCATAAATTAAATATTTAAATTTGACCAAAAAGAAAATGAAAATGATAGAGTAGCTAATACAATTTCTGAGTAACATTATCATGACTGAACTGGAAATCATAACATTTATAACTTATTGATTTGGCTTTTGTATTTGACTGTACCAACATACATATTAATAAAATAATTATATTTAAAAAAAGATGAAAACTGGTTGCGGTCTTTGACTCAGCAGTGTTCATTTTGAAATGCTAACATTATTAATTACTGACCTGAAATCTTTGAAGGTTTAGTTATTAAAGGGAACTGTCACTGTTTCTGAAATATTTTCTTCAATATTCATTTTGAAGTAATCTTATTAAAATACCAAATTATTAGGCACACTTATAAGTATAAGTTGCTCAAATATATTATTAAAATAAAACAGTTGAAACGAATATGAAGTCATAAATCACGCATTGAATAACGTTAAAACGCTTTCACATCTCATTACATCAGTAGTTATATAGGGAAGCATAAAATAGGTATATATCACTCTTATTTTTATTGCAATAAGGTTGAATGTATTGTTAGACGTGCGTATAAAAGATACATCAAAGATGGCGTTATCGGAATGATCGCTTCTTTGTACGGAGGCCGCTACGTCTCAAGTTACTACAAAAACTTGGTTCTAATTACGATAATTATTCATTAGCCCCAGTCTGTTTCATGTGGGAATTTTATTGGAAAAGGACTACTGTTTTACAGATAAAATATAAATAAATAAATATATCTATTGGTCTGAGATACGTATTTGAAACGACCTACACCCATCTATTTATAGTGAATCCCGCTCTGAATTTGAATTTTTAAAGGTCTGTCAATATATCTCTTGCACATTTTTTCGCAGGCACGTTTACGTAACTATAAATATGTACAATAAAGTAAGATTAGATAAGGTCTATATTTGTTTGCATCATTTTGGTATGTAAAATTTTTTCTTGTAATTAAGAATAGCCATGACTACATTTTGCTAGGCAAGTTTTGTGATTCATATTCTTCTGTGAATTATCTTTCATAAAAAATATGTCTTATTCAATAAACAGATGGGTATAGGTCGTTTCAAATACGTATCTCGTACTTTATACTTACCTATATTCATAAACTTATATAGTTGCTGAAATAAAATACGACATTTTCCGTTTTTGTTTTATTGATGGCCGTTTTTCAAAAATCAAAAAATCAAATCAAAACATTTATTCAGAAATTAGACCTTCACAGGCACTTTTTCACGTCACCAAGTAATAAACATTTAAATCTTATTCAAGCTATAAACTACCAGCATTTCGGAACGACCACTGCTGAGAAAAAATGCCGAAAGAAACTCAAGCA
>JADGIL010036274.1:0-13405 GCA_020352625.1 Cactoblastis cactorum
GAAGTCTTCCGTTAAATTTGTTTCATTTCAATGTGTAATATTCGCATACACTTAAGAAATAATTACGGAGATTAGTTTCGTATGATTTTAATGTCCAAGCCAAAGCTAAGTTATTAATATTGTAATGCTCAAAATAATTAATTCTCAAAATAATTACAATACATTTGAATAGTAGAATAGTAGACCAATAATGGTGGAATGGAGATTGTGATGATGTGTGACTTTTAAAATCTGAGCGGAAATCAGAACATCATAAGTTTTTCTTCCGCTCCCTGGCCATGATGATATATTAAAAAACATCAAATTAATATTAATCGCAAGGGATTAATTTTATTAAATATATTATTGAGAAGGACTGTTAGTACAAATAAAATAGTTTTAAGCTGTAATAGACGTGCAGTTTTTTATTCTCACAACAATGGAAAAAATGACGAAAAAGAAGTGCATTGAGACATAGATTCAAACCCAAGTTTTAAATTAAACACCTATAACATTTTAGAATTTTATTTCGATATCAGTATCTAATAAGGACAAAGGATTAAATTTATTGCAAAACTAGCTAATGCCCGACTATGTTCGCGTAGATTTTACAATAAGTTATATCCATCGGGTCATAGTCCATCGCTGTGTCAATTTTCATCCAGATCCGTTCACTAGTTTTTGTGTGATGCGCGTACAAACATACAGACAGACAAATATTCTAAAAACAATCGTTTTGGCTTCTATAGATCCTACAAAGAACCCCTATATATCTTTTTATTAAATATATCCCATGTACAGACATAACTCAGTTACAATTTTATTATATGTATAGAAGATACAAATCTCTCTCCTAAGATAAGTAATCAAAATTGTATAACAAAGATCTAATTCAACTCTCTGAGGCATAAAGTTATTTGTAGATGTTTGATTCACGGCACTTCAAACAGCCACCAATAACGGCCTACACGGCAAATCCATTTACGTCAGTTACACCCACGACGATTTGTGGAGCTCTGTCTGAGGCAAAACTTTAGGGATCGAACTCTCCCAAGAGTTTCTGACAAGTACTTATAGACTTTCATTAATATTACCAATAGCAGATCGTTATAACTTTAGATCGTTTTCTGTATGGTTCAGAAAAGTCTTAGAAAAGCAAGATTTTATGAATACGCATATAAGTGCAATCTAATGTTGTTTACCCAATCTAATATAATTTACCTCTACTCTGAAATTGAATTGTATGCTGTAATTACAATTTAAAATGCAGCTAACGTGATTGAGAAATTAAGTAAGTATGCATTATCCTCGCTTCTAAGCCACAAGATAAATTGGCATTTGCATTTAATACAGTAAAAATGAGGTTTGTTCCACGTTGTCTCATTTTCCCTTATTTTTAGTTTATTTTTACATAACGCTCGTAAAAACATATATAGCACAATAATGACATATCTTTTGTTTTTAAATCCAAGTTGATTTTTATTCTTTTTAATTCATTAGGTATTATGGCCGGCAACACTTCTGTGACCCTGTGGGTGATGCTGTTGTCTATGGGCGGCGGTGATAACTTAACATCACGTGACCCGCCTGCTCGTTTGGGTCCCTCTTACATAAAAAAAGGTCATGAGACATACATAAAGTTTGACTCTTTACTAGACTAAAAAATAAACGGAACGTAAACAATAATTAAATTAGATAAAAATAAATTATAAATTCAAATTAGATGTACGTTTTAAACGTCGCGGGAGTTTCCTTTTCCTTTCTGTAGCAGAAAAATGGAAAACTTCCTAGACATGTGCCCTTAGAATTAAAAATGTAATCGAACAAATTAAAAAAAAATTGTATTTCAAATTTTATAAGCATGCTAAAAAAAGTAACTTTATTAAGTACTGCTTTTAAAAAAGCTGAGTAGTAAAGCCAAATCTAACAGCTTCTAATCCGGCTCCCCTCAAGAGCAATGCCAGCTGCGTCCTCGCTACCATTGTTTTCGGTCAATAGCTCCTGATCTATTCTAGTTCTGACACTACAGCCCTCAGTTTTGTCGCACCGCTCGACCTCACACTAACTAGGTACTTTGAATTACATATTTATGGATATATTAAATACTTTTTTATTTATTTATTTACTGTACCTAATAAAAAGTTGCAAACTAATGACTAAATATAGAGTTCGAAACTTATTAATAATATTTCTGTGAGATGATGTGAGTTTACCTTCTATCTGTATGTATAAAACCTTTCCGTTACTGAGTGACTGAATAACAGACAACGCATAGCTGAGCAGAACTACTGAACGCAAGTAGCTGAAAATTGCCATGTATATTCTTTGGAGAGTGTCAAGGAGCACTAAGAGGGGATTTTTGAAAATTCCATTCCGAAGGGGGTGAAAAAGTTTTATATGAAAGTTTAATCTATGCAGGCAAAGCTGCGGGCAGAACCTCGTTTAAATATAAAAGAGGAGTTCGGTCTTTGCTATACTTACTTTAGATATATTTGTTATTCCTGGGAACAAATTTAGTTTTAATTTGTTTTTCTTTTATAATATTTTTCGTCTAATTCATGAACATAATTTATAAGTATTTTTAATACACTGGTATCTATAAGGGTCTAAAGTTCTCAAAATAATTATCATAATCAGAAAGTCATGGGGTTTATGATCGCTTCAATGGAATCATAACGGTTGGCGGTCTATGTAAGACGGGGTCGTTAAGTAGGGTCAAGGACAAAGCCTCCATCTGTTTACCATGTTATAGTTACTTTCTGAACCTTTATGAATACGTAGACTTTAATATTTGTCAGATAATAATAATCTTCATCAACAAAATAATTCAACATGACTTTGTGACGCCTGTTAAAAATATGTAGCAATAACTCACGCAAATATCATTGCATATAATAAAACATTAGTGTGGTTTATTTCAAAATAAATGTTGCCTGTAATAAAATTAAATTATTAACACGTGATTTTGTATTCATAAAAAAGGGCACAAGTTCTTAAGTGTTAACTTGGCTTTATTGATATTATTTGGGGGATGGTTTTTAATTCGACCATCCGAACGACTAAAATGTATTATTTGATGTATGTATTGTTTTTAGTTTATACATTTCGTACAAGTACGTTAAGGTAAACAATTTTCACCTCACCACACAAAGACAACTAGAAGAGAGAAAACATAGAAGAAAATCATTGAAGAAAGAAGAAACAGTCCTCCTCCTCGCATTCACTGCCGGAGCCATTATGTGTTCTAATATAATATATCATAAGGCACGCGGTGAATGCCAAGAGCGGACTCATACGTCACTGGAAGATACGATACCTGGGACTCAAGATATCAAGAATTTTCTGCCCAAATGATAGATGTTGGATTACAACGAAATATCAACCAAAAGAAACAGAAGCGAAACAATAGTAAAACCGAATTTGTTTGGCAGTATAAAAATTTGTATATAACATTTGATTTATCATCTAAAAAGAATAGGCGAAAAGCAGGAAATGTATTTCGACCTTAATAGAACATTTATTACCGTTGAAATCAATTGTGTATGTCGTGTAGTCGCAGAAAGGGTTGCTTAATAAAATGTTTGCAAGAGCAACTATTGTTTTTTACACCCAAGGTTCTTGTTTGTATTTTAACTACTTATCTCATTAACTGTTTAGATATTAAGTCTTATTTTGCATTGTTATCCAATAGACCAACCATTATTTGATAACGCATTTAAATTAAGTGTCGCCAGTGTGTCGCCGTCGACGAATACATCTGGGAGGACATCATCATCATCATCTAAATTAAATCCAACAGTATTCCGGCGAATTGCATCCAATGGCACGAACCCCGTTAACTAAATCGATGTCCAATCAAGCTGGCTATTGTGAAACGGCACAATATATCCGGAGCATAAAATAAGGAGAGTTTAGATTAGTTACAATCGCAACGAAATAGCGTCGCATATTTTTCCTTTCCTAAACAATTTTAATTATAACCTATCAAATTATTTGGTCCCGTATAAATATATCATAAAATGGTTTTCCATCCATCCTTACCTAATCCTACCTTGACTGATGAATCGTGTAGTGAAATTTATTGGTTTGATAAAATTGTGGAGAACAATAAAACTGCTTGCAATTATTATTTTCAACCTTGTAATTTTAATTGCTTGTTTAAATAATATGTTATATTATATATCATTATTTTATTACACTATAGCCATTATACAACTGCGCTATGAGCTTGTTAAAAAAACACAGGACAAACCAAAAGTTATTCTTCTGCAATTGCTTTATTTTGATTGCAATTCAAATAGAAATTTCGCCGTTCTGTGCCGATAGATAGCATCGTATGCGCTTTTATTGCAACAAAACGCAGCGATGCACCGAGCACGTACGGAACGTGATCGAAGCGAGATGAATTTATCATCGCATTGGTTGATTTTTACTTACCATGCCCGATAATTCCAACTACATATTACGTACATACATTGTTATAATCGCTTGTTTTGTTTTAATATTATGAATGTGATATACTTACGATTATTTATCTTCGAATATAAATAAAAATGTTTTACTGTATACGTTACGTTCTATGCCAGTTCTTGCTATTATCTATATATGTGTGTAGCCTTACTAAATATTTTAGATCGCGTCTATTCATTTTTATAGCTCAAAATAGATTTTTAAGACCTATAGGAGATTATAAAATGTAAAGATACAAGCTTTTTTAAAATTGCTTATAAACTGCTGACTATACGATGATTTTATATTATGGAAATAAATGTTTTTTGACAAATTAAATCAACATTGCTAAATGAATTGATTGATATTAAGTATTTTATATAAATGTAAAAGTTATACTATGATTTAAAAGTGCAAAAGTCAAACAGTTATTCAAACAATATTACGTCCTATGCTGCTTGTATGTCCACAATAAAGATATTTGATTTAAAATTTTAGATGCCGTGACTTGATTCTCTTGTATTTAAATTCACACTCTCAGACCATGTTTGAATAGCTGATAACTTGTTTTATTAGATAAACCAGAGTAACTTGAAACTTGTGCCTACACTTACGAGTATTTTAGGTCAAAATTGCAATGCATATGACGGACAAACAAATACAATATGCAATACATAATATGGTCATAAATCGTTATTATCTATACTCTATATTTATAATATTATAAAGAGGAAAGTGTTTAAATTGAATAGGCTCTTAAACTACTGTACCGATTTGAAAAAATCTTCTAGAATCCTACCCTTTCTGTGCTGAATATAGGCTTTTTTATTAAGGGGGAATTTTTATTAAACCCATGTGAAGCCGGGGCGGACTGCTAGCTATATTTTATAGTTATGCATATTTGACCTATATTTGTAGGTATGTTATACTGTATCGAAAGTTAGTCTGCACTGGCCGGGCTTAGGAAGTTTCCAACAACTTTATCGTACCGGGGAAACTCTCACCATATAGTTTCCTATATAATCTATTCTATATGTATAATAACTGACTCTCTCCGTGGTCCGGTGGTCAAGGCGTGTGGCTTATTATCTGGAGGTCGTGGGTTCGCATGTCATTGTAAAACAAAGTTATTTCTAGTCTGATTAGGCAGGTTTGAATCGCCTGATTATCCGAAAAGAGAGATTCCGTGCTTCTAAAGGCACGTTACGCTAAATACGTGTGAAGCATTGTCATTGTAATATTATATCATATAAAAAAAATTGTAACAAGTTTAGTATAGGGTGCAGTCTCAGAGTACAATAATAGTATCACATGTCAAATGTTAATTGATTAATTGAGAATAAAAATAAATGACAATGAATTGTGTTGTTTAATTTACTTACCAGATGCCCATGCAGTGTAGGGAGAATCTTATTAAATCTTCCACGTTTCTTGGGAATTTTTCCTTTTCCACAAAACATATGGGGAAATTCCAAGTACTTATATTATATTACTTGTAACATTATATGACATTATAATTGAATTTAGGACGAATACATTTTAATTATTGCTAAGCATTAAGTAATATGCATTATGGAGAAGGTTATTACTGACAAAGAATGGTAATTTTAACAAAATGTAATTTTTTGAAAATATATTTCAATCAATCAATAAAATCAATTAATCTTTTGTACTATATAAGCTGTTGTCTCAGAAATGTTTTTAGCTTTGTTCTAACACTGTTTTCAAAATCTGCTTACAATTCATGTTGTGAATAAAATTACCGCAAATTAATTAATTAATTGAATACTGGAATGTCCTTAGGGGCGAAACTCCCCTAACCCAAATAGAAATTTAAATTTACTTGAGAGCATAGCTAAAATTTCGTATAACGTCTACTCATAGACATTAGGGAAAACATTGAATTACTCACATTGGGGGCGGGCCCACTATGCGGCTTTGGATTGCCCCGTCCAGCGGATGAATCAGCTGATCTTTGGTAAGTACTACACAGGACAAAATATAACAATCCGAATAATAATTGGATTCGATAAGAATGGCGTTTGAATAACTATACTATCTATCTATCTATATATATACTATACGATCTGTATCCAGGCTGCGCTTTCCCGGAAAAGGGATAAATATATAAAATATATATGATAAAACCCCACACAATAAAAAACTATAAATTTATACGGGGCCACAACTAACACATGAATCTAAAAAAATCTATTCATAATTGGCAGAGTAATCATGTAACAAACAAACTTAATAATTGACGACCTTCATGGCGTAACGGTTATTGTACTTGACCGATACTCAGAAGTTCCCGGGTTCGATCCCCGGTCAGGTTATGTAAGAAAATGACCTGATAGGCCTGGGTCTTGGATGTTTATTTACATATATATGTATTTATTATAAAATATAGTATCCCATAACACAAGTCTCAAACTTAGTTTAGCGCTAACTCAATTTGTGTGATTTGTCTCTGTATATATTTATTATTTATTATAATACATGCCTCTACAGTCTAATTGAGATTTGTTTTATGTAAGAGAGAGGCAAACGAACAGGCGGGTCACGTAATGTTAAATGATCACCACCACCCATAGACAACAGAAGCGTTGACGGCCTTTAAAAAAAACCCGTCCTCCCCAGATCGGGAGAGCATGGATATTGGGCCTCCGGCTCTCCCACTCACCGCAATCACTCACATGGCGGCAATCTCTTCTTATTTGAAGTCAGAGTAAAATAATATATTATTGCTTCGTCAAATATTACTGTAATAAATAAAATAACAAAATTCTGTCAAAATTTACATATATTTTTTTTCTAGCCAGGTACAGTAGATTGGATTTTTTTATTATCTATCAAGTAACCTACGACAAAATCCTTCTATATATAGCAATACTTGGACAAAATTATTATTTAAATACCAGATTCCATAAATAAAGTGCCAGCTTCTATTTTTCTCGCGGATTTATTTTTTCTTTTATCGTTACTTTCGGCCACCACGTCTCTACTACGACTCTACCACGACGTATAACTGTATCTGTAATATCACACGTACGATTCAAATATACTACATACGTAGAAGAATTTGGCCCAGCACCAGTCGACAGTTCTTACCAAACGATTCTTTAGTTTAGGTTAGGTAGGAGGTAGTTTGCCTCCCTCTGCCATAAAAAAAAAGGTAAGTTACCGACTATCAAAATAAGAAGATAAATAAGATAAGATGTATCTTTTGTGACCACACAAATATCTACAAAAGGCAAAAATAGACATAACGGATGCAATAAGTATATAATTATGCTAATGTACTTGACTAAGTTCAAGGGTATGTCAAACTAATGTCGATGTTAAATATTCCTCAATGGAAATATTGATATCTCTCTTTAGACTGTGACTATTTTGGTACCTTATTTTATAATAATAAAACAGTGTTTTTCCAGACAAACTTTGAGTTGCCGTATATCAAATTTAGGAAAAAAAATTATACAATATATACAGTTTTTGTACTATACCTACGGCAAAAGTAATATAGTACAAAAGTAAAAAAGTAGTATAGTACATTGTTTATTAGTTGCAACTAAAAACAAAAGCTCATTCCGCAAATTGGCACTTCAAATACATAAAATTCTAATCAGTTCGCAAAATCTGGCCGTATGTATTATGTGCACAGCAAAAAAGGTCATTTTGTCTTTACCACTTCAAATTACTAATATTTATAACAGTTGCCTTGATTAAGATACTGCTTTTCAGATTCTATTGCCGTATATATATTATACTATATTGACACTGTAATACAATTGCTAGCATAGGCCTTATTTTTAATGCCCAAGACACCAAATTGCCGTACCAAGAACAAAATTAAAATAAAATAACTACTTATATAGGAACAAAACAACCAGATTGATGTAGCCGAAAAGTAAGTTCGAGATTTGTGTTATGGGATACTAACTCAACGATACTATATTTTATAATAAATACATATCTAGGTAAGTACATAGAAATGGGCAATTCCCAGGCCGATTAGGACAAGATCATTTCCCATCTTGCCCTGTCTATTTGCTAAAAGCAATTTTTCAGAGATTCAACCAAAACAATAGATAACATTTACGAGTCACTTTGTTTACAAATACTTTTAAGACGAGTTTTAAAATATAAATACATTAGGAAAATTGATTAATAATAGTTAATTGCTCCAAGTTAGTAAATGGAAGTAAGTATATTATTTAAACATATCGATCATTTTATAATAGAAAGGATTCTTAATAGTCAATCGGCTAGAAACCTGTTACAATATATCTGAATCGATATTCCATCGATAAACCGACCATTCAGCAAAATTCCTCTTTCAAGTCTCACGAGTATTGCCTCTGTCTATCACATTAGGGATTAAAACGTGACACTGTTTCTGTATAATAGTGAAAACTGAGCATTACCTATAAGGGCTCGCTGTTTTTACTCTTTATCAGTCAAGTTAGTGAGATCTAATGATACATGTCATGTTATCCAAAATTAATTAAATTCCAAACATTAGGATGTGGATAGTTTTCTTAAAAGTACTTATCCAAGCGTTATCCCGGTTGCGTGCTCAACAGTGATGCTTCAGAGCCCGGGGTCCGCTTCCTAAACTAGGAGATCTGGTGAGGTTACTGATATAACACAGAGCGACTACCTTCTGACCTTTGCAGCCTCAAGGGTAACTAGAACCAATCCTAGGATTGGTTCTGGTTACCCTTGGTTACCATTGTAAAACCAGAACCAATCCTAGGATTGGTTCTCGTTATACATACAACGTGTTTACCCTTAGGTAGTTTTTTAGTATAAATCTAGTACCCCCAGGAACTAGATTTTTTCAGAAAGTTACCTCAAGTGGGATTCGAACCCACAACCTCTGGCTCATAAGGCATACGCTTTAACCACAGGCCCACGGAGGCAGTAATATATAGAATACCTAGTTTTCTAAAAAGTATACCATAACAATTTATTTTCTTAAAAAGAGAACCGCCTTCCATAAACCTAATTTTTTGAAGTTGGTCAAAATACCAAAACCTTATCTTAAGAATAACAAACACTCTACTGCAAACCAAATCAAGATCGATTTAGCCAAACGCGAGATAATCGCGTACAAACAATACATAACTACATGTCAAACTGAGAACCTTCTTTTTGAAGTCGGTTAAAAATGTACTGGTTGTGGAATTGTATTAGATCGCTTCGCTCTCTTAACAATGCAACAGCTTCACTAGAAAGTACTAAAACTTATTTGAAGTGCAATATTAATCGTAGTACCTAAATGGAAAAACATGGGTCTCAAGAAAATTTTTAATGTTTAAACAATCCACGTCAAAAGGTGTTGTCATTAACAAGGAATGTTTAAAGCCAAAAAAGGTGAATTTATTTCAAAAGTATATCAGAATAAAAACAATTTGATCAGCCGCTTTGCTTCCATAATCGTATGCACTATACCTAGTTAAGGAAAACCGCATACATAAACTGTAGAAATTAATGGATGAATCAACTAGAAGTTACTTAAAGGTAAAGTGACCACCATACCAATTGAACTGTAAAGGTTCCGATTTCTTCAATTGAAGAACCCTTAAAAATATAGACCTGTGAAAAATTGTTGTACGTAGCTCGAATGTAATCAAGATGATTGTTATAACCAAGAAAAAAAGTTACTAATATATGTATTTTCTGAGTGGATAACAAAATAATTTCTAAAATAAATGACAACAAAAAAATTTCCAATAAATTATAAGGTATTTAAAGAAAATTTATTAATCTATGCTATGCAACCCCAAATTAATTAATAACATGATAAATAAGTTGTAGTATAAAGAACACAGACATACAGCAAGAAAAAATAAAAAAAACAATAAAGCCTCTCCCTTTAGGGGTGAAACATTGAAATGGCTTTAAGCAGATTGCGTTAAGCAAGATGGGTTTATTGATGGTACCAAAAATCATAAATAGAAAATAAAAATCGGTCACAAAACCACACCATATAGCCACACACACACAACATGAATAGAAACTACTACTAATATTATAAAACTAGTTGTAAGTATTTCACTTCCAGATCAAGAAAAATATTGTTGTAAGGCTCTTATAATTTTTCTTTTATAGTCTATCTTTTCTGTAAGATTGGTATTTAATATGTATAATATGCATTTAAAATACCCCAAAGCTATATACATGACTTTTCACCTATAATTATGAGAAATATTTTTGCCCCTATTATTTGAGTGCAAGTTACATCGTAACCTTGATTGCAATGTAAGACAAATGAGCTAATATGACCTGATCAAAATGGCTTCATTAATTTCTTGCCAATTTAGACTTTCAGTATGTTGCACAAGTGACTTTTTGCTAATTATTGCATGGTAATGGCTTGCTTGCTAATCAGTATTGTTGGCAAGATTTCATTTAACTGGATACTTGCTTTTGCGATTAGTTTTAGTAAGCAAAGTGTATCAAAAGATTGTTATGCTAATAAATATTAGATATGTGTACAATGAGATAATGCTACTAAGAAAAAATCCAAACTTACTATTATACATAATATAATGTTATCTTTACTTATTTTTGAATGGGAATTTTAAAACTTATACTACTCCAAAATAAATACGTAGGGTCTCCATATAAATATATTAAAAAAAAACTGTTGTTGGGACTTTTCCAAGGCGAGAAAAAGAGTTATATGGAAATTAAATAATAAATATACGTCTTTCTTGTTTTATTTCTCCTAGCTCCCAGCAGATTGTGTACTCCAAAGATCAAAAAGGTTGAAATTGTTAGAACTTTGTTACGATCCCAATAATCATTCTATGGTCAAAGGCTAGATGATTATAAAACTAATGAGTTGTCAAACCAAAATATTTTTCTGAAGATCGTTCTTAAAGACTTAAATAAATTAAAATAGGTGCTTGTCTCACTACTCAAAACATTTGAATAGTTATAGATTCTTGTATATAGGTATGTGTGATTTTTAGTGCTTAATAGCAATCAAAAACTCCTAAGAAATGATATCCGAATTCACGCAGTTGGCAATCTGGTGCAGGTACACAGTACATGCCAGGTATGTAGCGACTGGTGACGTGCGATTTGTGCTGACGCGGTCACTGATAAAGATAACCAGATTTCCTTTTCAGTCATATTCGCTCGAGTTGAACAAAGGATCTAGATAATTAGTTGTGGACAAAAATAGACGTCGCGGGCCCTGGGCCAGGTGACGTCAGCGCGCCAGGGCTGGCGGCGGGGCAAGACGGGCCCCGCCGTCAGTGCCGCGCGCGCCGTCCGCCTGGTCGCACGCCATCGCCTCCGCACCAGCCAGCACCAGCGCGCTACCTGTCTGCGTCCCCGCCCCCCACCGCCGCCGCCGACCCTCCCCCGCACGAGACTCATGCCCTCTTGTGAGTACCTAGCGTTTTAGCTCCACACTGTATATGTATACTCCGTCCATTGTCTAATTGCAACCATGCATCGCGATAACGACCGCTGCAGATTTCACCTCTAGCCATTGCACCGTAAGGAAAGTTTTATTGCATGTACTTAATATATAAAGATATAGATTTATTTGATACTTTTATTAGATAATCCAATAGCCCTTTAGGTTTCTATGTCGAGTCAACCTTGGCGCATCGTGCAATGCAGCGGAGACCTTGCAAGTCACGCGTCGGAGTAACCTCGCCGCACGGTAAACTCGCGCAGCGATCTCTCTCGTCGCGTCTCTCTTTATCACTTTCCATTGCGGGTTAGATAATATAAGCTATAATTTATGATGGACCGGCTCCAGCAATGTATCGTTAGTTTATATGTTTAGTCGTGTAGTAAAAAGTAATGTAGTGAAGATAAGTGTTGATAGACGCGATGGAACAAACACAAACAGCTGACCGCAGCCGACGTTCTTCGTTTTGACGTGTAAAAAATATGACTGGGTCACTCAAGGACGGTCGAGAGTCGATTAGTGTGAGTATTCCCCGGTTTTAGATAAATTGGCATTTGGCACTCGATGACGTCCATGCAAACGACAGGGGCTATTAGCGAATGGAATGTAGAACGTTACATTTATCTACTTCTACCTATCTATATAAACTCTATGTTACTACCTATTAATAATTGTATAAGTTGCAACTACCGAAGTAACAGAAGCTGTATTTAATTTAAGCGTGTTGTTAACATAAGTAAAATTCGTCAATATTATTACTTGTAATATAAAGTACCATAATAACTATGTACATATACTATACGAGTAATAATACAAAGGTAACATTTTCATGATCGTAAATCCTATATACCTACATTTTCACTACAACAGTCTAGTATGTATAATACTGGCTCTATGTCAGCCAAGAAGAACAACCTATGTATATATTAGACGCCAATATGTACCTATTTCGCTATATCTAATACGCTCTACATGCCAAGAATAAATGATACTTTTGCTTGGTATAAAAACAATAGTAGAGAAGAGCCACACATTAATATAATACTAATCACCACTGACGTAGCAAGCAGGGCAATAGTGTGTTTTAAAATCCCTTAGTTACTTATACCAGCTACTGAGGAGGATCTACATAAAATTGTAAACAACACAAGTTATAACATAAAGTTTAAAATAGCTTGCACGCAAACGTAAACATATGATCGTTGCGCTCTTATTACTGCGTAGATAAGGACTTTAATTATATGTAAGCAGAGATGATTCACAATGGTAGTTGGCACTGTGTCGCTGAGTTCGTGATACGTGTGAAACAAAGCGGCCGAGTTATCATTTGGAAAAATTATACTTTATCGCTATCAGCCTCGCGCCATAACTCGTCAACACGACCAAGGGCCTCTCACGCTTATCTATACATATAATAAAATTATAACTGAGCTATGTCTGTACATGGGAGATATTTAAGAAAAACATATATAGGGTATCTTTATAGGACATATAGAAGCCAAAACGATTATTTTTAGAATTTTTATCTGTCTGTATGTT
>JADGIL010036305.1:0-10572 GCA_020352625.1 Cactoblastis cactorum
TTGCAGACACGAACTTACATCCTCGTGAAGTTGGTCAACCTGTGCCAATATGGTTGGTGTATTGCCAGTGGGTGCGTTTACATGCTCTATATTTATAGTTACCTTCCTCGATAATTGTCAAAATGTCAAATTAAACACCAGAATAAAAAATTCTGGAAAATTTAAAGAAATAAACATGCGATATTACTGAAAACTGGTGTATTTTGTATAAATCTTTATGCTATCATAATACGAATTTACAACGAATTTTTCTAGGTTGAAGTGCTGTTGACCGTACCTAATGCGCAGACCCATCATTGTGCAAGATTTATTATCGAAAAAAGTTATTTTATTAAAGTTGCAACAACCCCAAACTGCCCTCTACAACTTATTCCTTGAATTTTAGGTATATGTAAGTGTCCACGTCTAGTGCTTTCCATCAGGAGGGCCGCATGCCTATTAGCCTACTTAGAATTGTAAAAATAAAGAAACTTGGAAATGTAAATGAAACTGTTACCGGGTTTATTTCAAAGGATTACCAAAGTGCCATAGATTAATTTTGGGAACTACATTGCGTTCATTATAGAGTACTTAATTCAGCGGCGACCATTTGCCATCAGGTGAGCCACTATCCCTATAATGGTAGAACATTTAGATACAGTACAAAAAGAACAAATTACATATTCCCAAATATAATCTAAATAAAATTTTTTAGCCTTTTTTAAATATAATTTAACCCATCAATCAATTTATTACAAAAGCTTATCGGATATGAAAAGTACTCTTCATCGGTTGGCTACCGTCATAAATAATTAAATGCACAAAAGGTTAAATCGCATAATTTTTCGGAATTTCCTTTTTTAAATATTACAGTTAACAGCACATCGACCTACCCAAATTTATTGCAAATTCACCACTGTTACCACAGCGTAGAGACCCGTACAGGGAAAAATGACTATACTTTTTAATAGCATTACATTTGATTATATAATTTTCTTAAATCGACTGATAATCTAAATCTATTATTATAATATAATAGCGAAAACACTCACTTCTCGCGAAACGTCAGAAACTACAAGCGCTAGAGGTACATTTTGCATAAGGGTTCCTTTTAGCACGTACGTGTTTGCTAAATGGCTTGCATTTTTTTAAATTATGCTGCCAAGTTAGCTTTCATTTATTTGAAAATTGAGATTAAAATAAATTCGACAATATATATATGAAATTTTGTAAGTACATACTTAGTTATGAATTTCATATAACTTTTTTAAGCGATTGGATTCGGATACCACATCACCAGACAAGATTTTTTTTTGTTGCAGATTCAAAATGGAGTTCTAATATAATTGCCGTAAAATCTTCCGTTTAAAGGACAACTGCAACGAAAAATCGCGCCTGGCTTTTATGTGCACATGGCTACTCAGGTGTTGCAAGCTGCGATTACCACTTCCCGTTAGATGGGCAGCATGCCTGTTTGCCTGCTTCGGGTTTAAGTCGTAAACAACAATCAAGCCCTTCTGGCACAATAGAGACCAAATTGAGTTTCTTTCATATCTAGGTACTCAGCAGTGGTCGTTCTGAAATGCTGGTAGTCTATAATTTGAATAAGATTAACGTGAAATAGTACTTGTGAAGGTCTAATTTCTGAATAAATATTTTGATTTTGTACGCGATATTCCCACGGGAATCAGATCAACTCATGAAATCGCAAAGGGGTGTTAGGTAGAAATGTTGTAGAAAATTAGAATTAGAAAATAGTAGGTAGAAAATTATCACAAGGCATTTTTCAGTCTCTTTATTCGATTGCCATCTACAGGCAAAGAAGACAAGGAATTCCCATTTCTATATTATCTTTAATTTTTGCAGCGGCCATTTTAGGTGTTCAGTGTTTCAGCCGCAGCCACCCCCACTGCCTCCCCCCTACAGGCAAATGAATGAATCATCGGACAGTATTCGTTAATTTGTAAAAGCTGATCGATAACCAGGAAAACTGCAAACTAATGGACATTGTACGCATTTTTTTAAACACATTATAAAATGAATTTCGTGTGTTCGTTGTCTACTTATTGTAAGAACAGTTTTTTTTGTCATGTGTTAGGTATTTGATAGAATTTTGTCATCGTAAATTTATACAAATCAGAAGCACCAAGCAGTCTGTGAAGAGTTTGCATTTACATATTATTACAATTACAGATCACAAAAATTTAAGCCCAATTTAAAATCATGACTTGTTTTATGGGATATTAACTCAATCACACTAAATTATGTAGATAAACATCCAAGACCCAGGTCAATCAGAAAAATACAATTTCTTCATAAAAACCTGAGCGTGACTCGAACGAAGAGGTGGTTCTTTCAACCAGCATCGACCTTAGCATTGGTAGGAAGGACCACTCACTTACCAAATATCACTTAGAGCCGAGTTGACCAACTTTTTAAACAACTAATTAACATTAAACAGATGATTTAATATTTTTTCGTATTCATCATACGTTAACAACGATTATGATCCTATGATCGCCTGTTAAACAAGCGTCGAGATTTGATCGTCCGTTTAGTAAATCAACTGATTAGATCAAGTCGGTAAACTCGGCACTTAGCATAGTTGGCGGAGCCTATGCACTGTCGCGTCACCACAGCAAATTATGAACTTTTTTAAATTATAGTACTTTTTTATATAATTCCAATAGAATAAGACATAACGTAGCCAATGTCACTCACCAGCACTTCAACTCTCTCCACATAAAAACCACACTAACGCGTTGCTCCGTTTTGACGTAAAAGACAGACAAAAAAACAAAATATTTATAATATTAGTATGGATATACGTATTCTGTGAAAATACCAGGTAACATATTAAATATTCTGAGCGGCAGCTAAGATTAGGAATCTATTTATCCGGATCCCGAGCCAGGGCATATGTACATATCTAAACGGTTCTGTCTAGGCCGATCTGGTGACCCCATTAGGTATTTATACCTTTTAACTCGCTATGAATGTTTAATGACAATCATTCGATTTGAAAATCTGAAATATGTCGTATGTGGGTGTTGCTGGCAGCAAGCTTTCAGAAAAATAATGATAGGAACAAAAACTTTTGTTATAGTTTTAACTCTTTAGAAGAATAATGTTTGATTAGGTAGCCATTTTTTTTTAAACTGACATAAATACAGGCCAAGTGCGAGTCGGACTCGCGCACGAAGGGTTCCTTACCATTTTCTAAGAAAAACGACAAAAAAAAATCACGTTTATGGTGTGGGATTATATATTTATTTAATTATTAATATTTTAAGTTTATTCATATGTATATACATATTCCACGAATATTCCAATCGTTTACTTATTGCCGTTATCAATGTAGAGCAAAAATATCACATTTGTTCTATCTGAGGCCCCCTTTATTTATTTTTTATATTACTATATAAATACATATTCTGAAGAAAATTCAAGCATCTGTCTGTTATCGTTGTCAATATCGAGCAAAAAAAATCAGGTTTGTTGTATGGGAGCCCCAGTAATGGGAGGTTTTTTCACTATCTATAAAGATTTATTTATGTTTACAAAAAATAAGTTCTGATAAAAAGACTGCTAGATACAGCATCTTACGTGGTAAGATCAGGTTAGTTACTACGATAACTACTAGGTATAAAACGCAAGCCTAAAATATAATTTCAGCGAAGTATCATTCAATAAGAAATTAAAAGAAACTACCTATAATTTAAAATGGTAGGTATCTATAAGCTTAGTTTTCCCTTTCATTCAGTCAGCTGTTGTAAATTCGCTCTATAATAATATATGTATGTATATAGATGACGCCACTACAGCTATATCTACGTAGTCGGGATTTCCTTGCTGGCTCCGAGAGACGAACTAGAGGAATTAAGCGCTAAAAGCGCTACACGACCCTGTGACTGATAGATTGGCTACGAACATATTCTTCACATTATTTCTCATGCTGTTGGGTACATTTTTATTTATCTTTTAATCATTATTAACAGATTTTAAGAGGTCCATTTGTTTACAATTTTATAACAATTAAGTGTATATGATTACAACTAAGTATGTAAGTTATATCATTGAAAGTTACGCGACATGACATAGGTACTATGACCCCATAACATAACATGACATACATAACATAACATAATATGGCCGCGACGCGGCTGTTCTTTGTGCACAAGGAACAGCCGCGTCGCGACGTTCCTAGTACTCGCCCTGAAGATGGCCTTCTGAATAGGCTGAAACGGTCGTCGGCGTTACTGACTAAAATTAACGTGAGTTAGCCGTGTACTCGTGTAATACGTGTACGTAAACACTAAGTATGTATGTACTCATTTTTTAAACTTAAAAAAGGTTTAGTATGTACGTACTTATAGCAATAAAACAGTGCAATAAGCTTTTAGAGTGTATAAAATCCCTTAAAGGCCTGCAACGCTTCTGTGACCCCCGGGTGTCGCAGGTGTCTTTGGGTGGCGGTGTTTACTTAACATCACGTGACCCGCCGGCTCGTTTGCCTCCCTCTTTCATTAAAAAAAGCTTTTCTCTTTTCTATGTTCGTATAGATCAAAAAATAAAATAAAAATTGTGGGTAATGCATTTTTATAAATAGAAAAAAGACAAATAAAATGTCAAATAAATGTATTAAAATGGGAGGTTAAATAGCTATGAATAATGGGTAGGTACCTAGTACTTACATGAAATGATAAAAGCAATGTTATGTTTTACATTCCTTTTCAAATATCGATAATAAATTCAATTAATATTATTGATATAATTTTTTTTATAATTGTTTTATCATATCCTTTATTTGTTATGTTTAAAACCATGTGCATTCAGTCAGACTACGGTATTAATGATGATACTTTTATTACGAAAAAGAAAATTATAAATTAGATAGGTACTTTTGAAAATGGAATGTAAAAAATGGTGACTTGTTGAATAGCCGAATTGAAATAGATTAAATAATATGTACAATTTGAAACTCGACACTGGCAAAAATAAAGCCAGCGTCGCTTACTTTCTTAGCTTATTTATAAAAAAATCATCATTATTACATTAATATTATTAAACCCATTTTTAACATATAGTTAGCCAAGTCTTCGCATTTTGCAATAAGGCATTTTGTCAAGAAAATACGATATATGACGTAATGTTTACGTAAAAAAAATTATAAACAAAAAGGTCAACGCACACCGTCAGCGGAAAAGGTAGCGGCTGCAGCGCTTCGCGCGAAGAATCTCAGCTGAGCATCATGGCGGCGGCAGGTCGCACACCTGACGTCGTCTGCCCCCTCCCCTCTCTACACCCGCGCGTCGCAGCCATCAGCTGTTAATGTACCCCCCCGCCCGCTACCCGCCGGCCTTTCCCCTTCGTTTGTGTAATGTGAGGAGGCAGGGCTCAAATGGATTACAGTCAATTATATTTGGTGTTTTAAGAGTTTCTTCCTACCCTTCAGAACGATATTACTTCTTGATTTTGTGTGTTTAAAATGTAGTAAATTATATGTAAAAAAAAATCTTATGGGAAAAAAGATTAATTTTAATTAATTTTCCTGTTCTTGTATCAGTCAAGTTCCAATCAGTGCAAAACGTTCCCTGCACTTCTTAACAATAAAAGCAAATAGCCGAGGATGGAAGAATCGATTGCGACAATAATTGACAAATGTGACATTGGAAACCGGGTAATCAGCAAAGTTAAATAAATGATAACCACTTCCACACAGTTATCGATTTTATTCCTACCAACCAGAGAACAACACAAAAATGCCAACTTTTAATAATATATCGCACATTATGCTGGCAAATGAATAATTTATCGCCGTGTGTCGATTTGGGGCGCGCATCCCCGGGGCAAGCGGGGTGCCTGTCTCGGCGGGGGGCGCGACCGCGTGTGGGGGGAGCGCCGACCGCCGTCAGTCCGCGCCGAGCGGCCGAGCGAGCGCCATGTCTGTGTGTGCGCCGCGCGCTTGCTGCCGGCCGCGCGCCCCTCCGACTCTACTTGATATCACAGCCAAAATAGTTGCTGCTACGATACCATTTCAACGTATCGAGGAACGGTATGAACGTATACCTGAACCGGTGCAACGACGAGTGGTGTACTGGTCGTTTCCTCGGGATGAACGGGATATTTGCATGTACTCTTCCCTGGCGAGAGCGCCACCTGATGACCACCGCAACATCGCCTTCTGCCGAGGCCTCAAACTGCTGGAAGCCGGTTGTGTGGAGAACGTGCTACAAGTCGGTGAGTGTCCGTCTCCGCCGCGCCTGCGCTTGTTTACTAATATGCGCCTCGCCCACCCGCGCCGTATAAATAAAAACCTCGACGTATGCGATCGATAGCTGCTCCTCTCGGGAATTATTCATGCGTCGGCTCGTAAAAGTTTCAAGAGATTAGGAACCGCCAGGGCTGATCGACTGGAGCACCCTTCACCCCACCCGCTGGTGCATCCACGTCGAAATGACGCAAGTGTTGATTTATCTATCCTCGATAAAGATAACCCACTGCCCGCCCGATCGATTCTCAGGAGCATTAATCACGATTGGACATAAAACTAGTTATAGCGGACCGATAATGTTCCCCTGCGGCACGCCTATAGGTCAATAGGAAACTAGTGCTAATAATTAATTGGTGTTAGTTAATATGTATTCGATGCGTGTTGCATCCATAAACTACGATAGTATCGGTGCTCTTACTCGTTTGTTTTTTTTTTCTTTAAAATCGTTTTTTTTTGTATTGAATGCCTGATTAAAATCTACTTTCAAAATGCCTCGTGAAATTCGGCTAAGATTAACATAACTGGATGTGCCGTTATATGTATAGGGAATTACACAACCGGAATCTTCGGAGAGTTTGCTATATTAAAGAGGCTGCAGAGCGAATGGAGGCATTAATCCATGCAGACATCGTTTGTTAATGTCGCTGTTGCTCTGAATAACAGACGCAAATAAACCATATTAATTGCCACTTTTTATTTTTATAGGGTCAGACCCATTTTATTGTACACGACCGTGGGAGGATGGGCGTAACGTATTCATTTGCGCTTATCTCTCATCTGAATGACAATTACTGGTCATTTTGGCCGTTTCGGGTCGTGCCTCAGTCGCATACGCCACATTAAAGCCTTCGCTTTCCATAACACTGTCACGTCTCGAGTGACCTCCGGCAATAAAAGATAATGCTGTATAAACATGCCTTCATAGTTCAAACATGTCCGCAGTACGATTTTAGGCACTGGCTTTCGTCCAACTGTAGGGCGAAATGGAGAACATTTTGAGATAGCGTTTGCGATATGAATCATGTACTTAAGTTCCAGATAAACGTGTTAGTAGCCCATATATTTCTCGTGCCTAAAGTAATATAAGTTCCCACACCCATATCATCTGACTCACACAATCTTCGATCAGACGGAACCGCCCACTTGAAGTAAAAAACAGGCTGAAATATGTTCTCTGAATTTGGTCGTAGGCAACTAAGTTTTCCCGTTCGAGGAGGAAGGAATTAAATTGTCTTGCCTACATTACGTCGATTGTAACCCTAAATGAAGTCAGGGAAACGTTTTCAGTAAAAAATAAACTTAATTTACTCAAAAAAAGTGAGTAAGAAGGAAGGGATCAATTGAATCAAAAAGGAGCACTATTTCAAATTGATGAAAATTTGTATCGAAAAAGTCTGCTGAGTGCACATTTATATTCGGACACTGTTAAAATATAAGGAGTGGTTGTAAAAATATCTCGTTGGCACCGTTCGACGAGTTACCAAACGAGAATTGCCAGATTGGAAACCATAATGAATAAAAGAACGTTTCTGCCCTGAAGGCTCATGCAAATGGTCCGCGCATATTAAACATATAGTCTCACATATTTGATTGTCATGCAAAAATAAACGATGCACCCGGCAACGCTCTGTAAATATTTTAATTTAATGTTAATAACTACATGTGCTTTGGAGCCGAACCTCGATGAAACTGGTTTTTTGATAGAGATCTCTCGATGGGTGCATTGGATTATATTGTTTGTGATATAGGTACGGTATTGGGATCAAATATTGGCTTAGAATTAGAAAAGTTAATCCTGCGCATGACCCCTTTTATACGTGATTCTAAAATTATGCGAAAACTATTTTGTAACAAATGGTAATTCTAACAACAATTTAGTATTCATTTACATAATTTTCATAACAAATTAACTTATAAACTTAAGAATTTTATCTAATACTCGAATAATAATGTAAAGGTTGTTGAACACTGTCACGAAATGAAAGTTTTGTCAATAGCAGATTATTATATTTCTGGTCACATACCGAGCTCAGATGCGGTTCCCAGAAGGTTTAGACTCATTTTATAGCCACTGCCATGAATGTCATGATTCATCCGTGATGATCTTTGATATCCTTTCACGTACATAACGAGTTTCATAAGCCGTGAGACAAGGTTTTTGTTGCTCTAATATCAGGATTTCGAGTGCGCCTAAAAATAAACTTTGAACAGAACAGGCTGATTAAATAGAACCGCGAGGCATTTCCAATTTAAAGATACAGTATCACATATCTTTCAGAGTAGATAGAGCCATGTTAACAAGCCATGTTTCTCTTTAAATTATCAATAACTATCAATGATGTAAATATAATGATTTTCCTTCGAACACAGCCTATCATTCAGTCTATCATTATCATTTATAGAGGTCGACTTGGTCAATAGGCGTAAGTATTAATAATCTCAGCGAAAACTTGCATACAATAGGCGAATTGTTTTCTCAATTTATGCTTCGTTTTTATGCTATTTTACTTGCTTTGTGATTTTTTACTGTTATTGAAATTTTTGAAGTTATTGAAATTTCCTTCAAAGTTACTTTTTGTGATTATTATCTATTGTAAATATATTTTCGCATGAGGTTAAATACGTCTCAACATACTTGCGTATATAGCTATCGATAAATAAGAAAATATAAATAGCATCCATAAAATGAAACAGACAATCAAATACAAATATTTCACATTTGTCTAGTCCTGTTTTAACAGCATTTAAAAGTCAATTTGTCTATGTGTATTGTTGTGTTTCGGATATCTAGTTTGTGTAGGGTCATTGTCTTATTGGGCCATTTGTTAACAACTCAAATGTACCTACTTTACAAATAGAATTCATTACTCAGGCGACAATGTGGCTCTTTTATTGTCTGTTTTATTGTTATTCTAAAAAATATTGAATATTTTAACGTAAATTAAAAAAAAATTTATATGCCCTGTTTTTGGAAGAATTACGTTATTTAATTATGCAACTAATAAACCAAATTCAGATGTGAGAAACGAGAATTGAAAAGATGCATTTGAACAAATAATTGACATGAATATTATAGATTACTAAACCGATTCCAAAATGAATGCAAGTTTGTGAACTTCCGAATTCAAAACTATAAGTAGCTTGGCAAACGAAAAAGGATAAGTAGACACATTTTACAGTAACAAAGAATGTACAGAAACAGGCGTCCTGAACTAAATGCTCCTCTGTCCAATAAACAGAGTACCAGTGTCGACACAAGAGCATTTCTGTCGCACGACCTCGCGCCAACAGCCAGTCTTCTTAGACCCCCCCAAACCTCTACAAACACCCCCCACAACTCCCTCGTCTCCAACTAATACAAGGCGCGTGAAGTGTCTAATATAGCTGGCCACATTTATAAAGACCTGCTTATAGGAGCACCTCCGCGTTTTAGAACCCATGTTATTACTTTCGCACACCCAACACCTTATAGTGAACACATAAAGCTGGTTTTGCAACGGCAGCTCCGAGCTTGAAGGCAAACGAGATCTCAAGTCGTGAATGTCTGATTTGATGGTGTGCCCATAGATAAAGTGGCGATTGTTAGGATATAAAAAGGTCTTGTTCTTTCAAAGGATATTTACGGAGGAATTAGCTGGTAGAGAATAATTGAGACCAGTTCAAGAAGACCACACAGTGAACGATTGAAAGGTCGGCCTATTTGCAGAACTGTGTAAATACACATGGCAAGAATAAGAAATACCTACAAAGTAACTATACCTAGTGACTAATTTAATTACTTTTTTACTAAATTCATTAAGTACAATATTTATTTAGCGAGTTTTTGTATTGTGAAAAATCACGGCAATAAATTTGCATAACAAACCAATTGAATTAGTAAATCGCCGACCAAGACAGAGCGAGAAGAATCTTCCAGTAGCGCTACCATTTTTGCAATTATGCCTAACTAATAATACATTTTCTCATATTTGAAAACGTTGTACGCCTTATCTTCCGTTAATTTTATTGCCGTTCATTACAGTTTACAATACTTACTTAATAGTCATTAAAAAGTTTGGCGAATCACGAACCTATTAAAATAAAAATTATCTAGTAATTGTTGTTTTGTTTTTAACTGTTTAAAAAAGTAACTAGTAACTTACACAACCTATGTTTTTATGATAATACATATTTATTGCAGACTCAGTGATCGATATAGACAAAAATACATACCTAATTTAGAATAAAATTATTACAGTGAAACCTGGTTAAGTGAGACAACAAGGGACCTGCAATGTCGTTTCACTTATATAGGTATTCCACTTACCCTGTGTCTCAGA
>JADGIL010036341.1:0-11115 GCA_020352625.1 Cactoblastis cactorum
TGTGAAAGAATTTTCATGACCGGTTAAGTATTTCTGAAGATTAGCACCTACAAACAAACAATTAAACAAACAATCAAAGTTACAAATTTTGCCTCTTTACAATATTAATATAGAAGTATAGGATATAAAATATTATATAAAACAAAATGGCTAAAAATTCGTAGCGATCGTAGACTGTGTAACTTTGTAGCAGCTACGAATATCGTAGCGATTGGTTTGTTAAAACAATTAAAATTTAAGTATATTGATTCATTGCATTGCTAAAGGGCAAAAAATATGTTAAACGAACAATAAGGAGATGTCGTCGCATCTCTCACACCTATTTTATTTAATAGTGTTTTTAGAAGTATATAGAATTTAATAAATTTTTTTTGCAACTAATTAGTAAATCTAAAAATATCTAATATTTTTATGGTAATCAGGAATGATATTCCTACCAACAGAAAAAAAGAGATAGCGTTTTTAATGTTTTTTTCTTTAATTATGGATTCAATAAATATCAGGTATTGTATAACTTTTGTCACAAAAAGTATTAAAATTATTAAAAAATTATTTACGGTCATCGAAATATTAAATGTCTTATACAAAAACTTACCGTCTTACCTTATATAAAAAAAAAACAGATAAACAAAGGATATGTGGAGGTTACTGGTTGACCTCTATATGTTTGTTTGTTCATTGAAGGCGACCATACATACATATATCGTGGTAACCGTGTCGAATTCAATGACAAAATGTTTTGAAATATCTTCTACTAGATACCGCTGCATGATGCAATAGAATCACCTGTTGGGACTGTATGTGTGTTTGTGATAAAAATGGAGAATAATTTTAGTGGTTTAAATAAATCAGTAAGAAAATTTTGATCGAACCGAGCTCTAACTACCCCAGAACCAGTATATTATTGTTGTACTTTGCAAATATTATTCCGACTTTATATTTGGGATGTGACTATATTATATCCCAGCTATCTATACATATGTATAATAAAACTGTGACTGGGCTGTGTATATATGTTGTACATGGAAAATATTAAGAATTATAAAAAACAAATGGGAGGTCTTCATAGGAACTATAAAAGTCAAAGAGTTGCTTTTATTTTATTTTTTTGTATTTATTGTACTCGCGCTTCACATAAACAGAGATGAAATTTGATGCGGTTTTATCGTAGAAGGTCGAATTTAAACTATAGCTTAGGTTTAATCTTAATATGCCGCTTAACCCGAGATATTGACAGTACTAGTTTCGCGCGGAAGACGTCGCAGACATAAGCTGGATTAAAAATTGAAGTTAAGATCTGGAAAAACAGATAAATACAGAAAAGGCTTCCCTGTCACATAAAAATTGTAATAGTGGACCTCAAATGGATAGCTATTTATTTTTGTATTATTTCTTGCTTCTAGCTAGTATTTAACGTGCATTTATATTTTAGGATTGGATCATTATTACCAAAGAGGACAAACAAATAAACAAAGTTAGAAACTACCTCTTTATGATTAGTATACATGTTATAGACTTTAAAGCACAAGGTCCCGGCAGAGGCTGTAGGCGATTGACACCGTGTGGTTTTAGTGGGTTTGAATCCCACATACCTATCTGACTTCCCATTGGCCGAATAGATGAGAGAACTTCGCACAAGTCACAAAAAAAAGCTTTTTACAAAAACAACCATCAGGTCACGTTTATGATAATAATGCATTGTCACGGATAATCCATGCTAAATTTCAGTTCAATCGCCCACTGGGAAGTGGGTGAAACTAAATAAAAGTTTGTAAAATATGTCGGACGTCAAAGATAGCAATCTAAATAGGACAACAATTGACAAACAGATCTGTAATCGCATGGAGCGGTCCAAATATTAGTGTTTGGCAAAGAAATGAAGCGGCTTGTTTGTCGGTGTGTGTGTCCCGACCCCAATCAACTGGTTGTTAGTGCTGGTAAGTGCTCGGTTCTTTATCGACTAGCGTTTCAATTTAGAAGACTATTCGTTTCATCAAAGCTATTTTATTTGGCTGGAACATTGTTAAAATAGTTTTTTTTAAATGTTCCAGCCATATGTTCCATTTCAAATTCTTTGTAAATTTAAGAAAAAAAATAAGAATTTGTGTGCTTTGTAAAAATAATATATAACACATCTAGACATGTTTTTAAAACTAGCTTATGCCCGCGACGTCGTCCGCGCGTATCTACTATTGTCAATACATAAGCGAGTATCAAGACAGAACCAACGCTATATTTTAAGTTACAAATTCTACAGTATAATTGTAAAAACCGCATCAGATTCCATCCAGCAGTTAATGCTTGATGGATGTACAAACATAGAGACAGAAAAACGGACAGAAAAACAATTCTGAAAAAAATAGTCGTTTTAGCTTCTGTATAGGTTCTAGAAAGACCTACGGCTACTTAAAAAATATGTAGTTGTTTCAAGATTGTATCTATCTTTCTCTTGTTTTTATTTTTAGGTTGTCATAATAACAATACAAAAATCCATTGTAACATATTACAGCAATCCTTTAATTTGTTAGCTGATATGTGACCAACACAAAAACGTGTGGCTGTTTTGCTTGTTTAAGTATAGAGGTAATACAGGTTTTCTGACCAATTTATCTGTTTTTGTCTGTATTACCATTACCTGAGCTGGTGGCGCAGGCGTCCGTTCAGTTGTTGACTGACGCGTTAGTCTGTCTATCAGTCAGTTTGTCTGACAGTCAGCTAACCATCACAAACGTAACCTACAAATTCATGGCATCCAATAGCTATGTACCTCTTGTCAGTTCCTTCCCGACCGTCCCAATTAATCCGTTTGACGTCAGTTAAAAATCGTTTAAACGTTACCTGAACGGTCGCCAACCAATTGAATTATTAATGCAGCTTCCACAAACGGCGCGGGTACATATTTACCCGTCGCGTAAATAGATGCGCACACAACCAACACGCGTTTTCTGCGTAGAATGTTCTAGAAACACAGATTATTTGTGTCTCGGACAAGGTCAGGATATTAAGTAATTATAATATTAATTAACATCATATTAATTTGTACAGTTGTACAAATTTACTTTTCAGTTTATTTTACTGTTTGCTAAATGGTAAGAATTATCAGAGAATGGCAGACACATCCGTGGAGAAATCACAAACGAGAATATAGGAAAAAAAATTACATAGAAAAATTGTAAGTAAATACTTACGAAAAATTACGAGTAAAAGTTTCAAATTAATTGGGTTATTGAGGACCGCATTGGGGCAGTAACAATAGTCTGGAGTTCCAGGTTTTTATTCTAGATCTATTAGGTTCACGTTTTTATTAAATTAATTTTTTTTTCCAGGTTCCTCCTATGTATTGGATGTTTATTTATCTATATATGTATTTATTACATTGTGTGTTATCTTATAGCGATCTTGTCACACATCCACCCAAATTTAAATCACCTTGCCAAAAATCTTAATTTGTAAAAATGTTTTTTTAGCAAGTAAGTATGTATTTGTAAGCTTTTATGTCATAACTCATAACAATAGTCATGTTAATATTAAGGCTTTTTGTTAATATTATTGCTTTTCATGTTAATATTATTGCTTTCTATTCTTTTTAAGGCAATATGATGATCATTCTTCTTACCGTTGATTAGTGAAAACCTAAAAGTTTTCATCTCATATTTTTCCGTATACACCAATCGCGTTCTTGTACACAATACGTACGTAAAAGGCACGTAGTTTTCCCGGTTGCGCGCGCTACTTACCTATGTGTGTGTTTATTTGTGTGTGTGACAGGGTTGGCCTTTTAGGGGGGAGGGGGGACCAGGAACCGAGTCGCTCTCTCCTCGTATTTGCCGACTTGTGCAATTAACAGCTCTTTATGAATATTCAACAAGAGTCGAGATGCGAGATTTTTATATTAATTGATGTGTAACTTACACGGAAGCGGTTTTTGGCGCCATTTCGGTTGCGGCCATCTTTTTGCGAAACGTCGTGGTTAAAGCTTCCAAGGTTTATTTGTTGGATGTCAAATGGAATTAGAGAATAAAAGCATTTTGCCTTTGGTTGGTTATATAATAATTTATAAGTGTAGTTTCTTTTCTTGATAATACGCTTTTGACAAGGTCTCTTTTTTATATTCTATGAAAAAAAAAAACCACGATTTTTGGCAAGTAACTTACTTAGCTGTTTTTGACAACACAATATAGTTGTATTTTTTTTTTGAAAAATAAAATATTTGACATTATATATATTATAGAAATATTGAATCCAAGTAACATCAAAGTACATCTAAGTAATAAAGCAAAAAATAATCTGAAAACATTCTAGATTTTGATAGAACAGCTTATTAACATTTAATATCGCCTCAAATCGAAAATATAACCTAAAACAAACTTAAACTACAAAAAACAAAACACAAATCAAATTGGGTAGCTTACCTAATTAATGAGTTATTCATTCGCCCACTTTAAAAATTGAATATACTGCATTTGCTTATGTATTTATGTTTTCGAAACATGAAACAGTCCAGGCTACACGGCTGGAAAACTGAGTGCGAAAGAGACGACATTGCGTTTAAGGAGATGGCAATAATGGGGATGAGACTTCTTGCGTAACTCCCAAATGTCCTATGTTCTATCAACTTCGCGACATCATTTCAACTTTAGGTGTTTATTATAGAGTTGATAATAGAATAGTTAAATGTATGTGAGCATTGTGCGTGTTGTATTAAGGAAGAAGAGTGCGGACAACAAATATTGATTCGGAGCGGGGTGAGGAGTGTGAGGGGTGCGGAGGGAAGCACATAATTTGGACTAATTCCTGTGATGTTGACACAGGCCCGTCTGGCCGACTAGTGTCGGATCAACTCCTAAGTAACTTTTTTAAGTAACCACCAAGATAGATTCGGATTAAGATAGTATTTGAGAGGTTGGGACGCTATTTATAAACCAATTATAATAGTTATATAATTATCTTCCTTGTAAAGAAAGATATAAGTAGTGAGAGTAAAACACCTTTTGTGACAATTCAAAATTAAATACAGGCAATAATGACGGATCTTCCGATTTTGATGGGACTTTCACTTCCAAATTTTTACTTTTCTTATTGTAAAAATTAAAAAAAATTATGTAACTATAAGGACAAATCAAACTAATAAGTTCATAACTGGTTCGTGGGATTTTTACTCAACAATACTATATCTTATAATAGATACATACTTATATATAGGTATAGATAAACAACCAAGACCCAGACCAGAGAATAAAAGAGTAACGCCGCTTACCAGAGCTACTTAGTAGGTACCAGAGATAATGACAATAACGGCTTACGGATGAAGTCACAGGCATAAGCTAGTGAAGAACAAATAGCAATAAATTGAAAAACTGTTTCGAATTTGTAATCAAACACAGTAGCAGATAATTATGTTTTCGAATACATTTAGTGGGTAATTGTTACGTATACCCGGTAAAGATTTTAACCCTCGATGAAAAATGGGTGTTGTACTTATAGATACATTTATCACGTCTTTATCACTTTAAACATAAGACTCAAAGGTCAAGCTTAGATGAATGGTGGGATTATTGGTGGACTAGAGATTGAAATCTGACAGATTGCACAGATACTTTTTTAACGATACTAATTTACTACAATGGCGCAGTGGTAAAGTCAACCAAGAGGTCCTGGGTTCGAATCCCATTCAGTTCACGATGGAAAATAGTATTTTTCTTATTGGCCTAGGTCTTGGATGTTTTTGTATTAAAATATAAAGAGGCAAAGTTTAATTTTGTTTGTTTATTTGTTTGTATGGGTTAATCTTCGGAAATATTGAACCGATCATGAAAATTCTTTCACAATCAGAAAGCTACACTATTCAGGAGTGCTATATTTTAAGCCCAACGAAGTGGACACGTTTCTGCATAAAAAATTTAGTCTCATGTTGAGTTAGTATGCCATCACACAACTCTTGAACTAACTTTGGGGCTAACTCAATCTGTGTGATATTTGTATCTTTACATAGTTTTATTTATTTATTGCTGTTTCTACTAAAAATTTAAACCACGCTTGCAATTTCCCAGAGCAGTTAAAGCCCATAATTACTAAGTAGAAGTGTTCACATTACGTGCATGTACTGTACAAACACAGGCATCCGGCCCACGTTATCTGCTTGTGTAAACGGCGGTATCTCAAAATATTTCCATACACGACGTTCTGAGAAGCGGCCGAGTATAGCTAAATGGAAATCGTGAGGTTTTTGGGGTTATGTAACGAAGTGTGTCTTTTTTCACCCGGTTTTCATGTAGAATGACGACAAAAAAAAAAGAAAATTTTGAATCATCTGTTTTTTATTGTTTTACTAAGATTTTTATTTCTATTATCCTTCTTCGTATTTAAGTTTTAATACTATAGTTATTAACCGCTGTTTTATTTTTAAAGTTTTTAAGCTTCTATTCTTATAAATAAATAAATATATATGGACAAATATACATATATGGACAAATCACACAAATTGAGTTAGCCCCAAACTAAGTTCGAGACTTGTATTATGGGATACTAACTCAACGATACTACTTATATTTTATAATAAATACATATATAGATAAACATCCAAGACCCAGGCCAATCAAAAAAAGGTCTTTATCCTTCATGACCTGACCGGGAATTGAACCCGGGACCTCCTGAGTATCGGTCAAGTAAACGTTAATACGTTAACCGTTACACCTCGGAGGTCGTCTAATGTATGTTTTATAGACTATTAACAGAGAGACTGAACTCAGTCTACGCCGTAAGGTAAAAGGAAGTGATACGTAACGTAAAAGAACGATAATGTAAAAGCATTTTTGCACCGCAGGGCATGTCGTTCATCGCAGCAGTACTCATTCTGAACATGGAGGCGCCACAGGCGTTCGTCTGCTTCGCCAACATGCTCGACGGACCTGTTCTTAGGGCGGCCTTCTCCCGCGACGGGGACACCATGCAGGTAAATGACAGAAAGTCTCGTATAATCTTTAAATGTCTGTACATGAGAGATATTAAGAAAAAAATATATAGGGGTTCTTTATAGGACCTATAGAAGCCAAAACGATTGTTTTTAGAATTTTTGTCTGTATGTTTGTACACGCATCACACAAAAAGTACCGAACAGATCTGCATGAAAAATGGCACAGTGATGAACTATGACCTAGATTGAAAGATAGGATACTTTTTATCCCGGAAAAATGTACGGTCCCCGAGGGATATAATTGGAACCAAGCAAGGGGCTGATTATAACATCCATTGGTCGGATGAAGTCGCGAGCATTAGCTAGTAATAAATATCAAACACACAGACAAATCACACAGATTGTACAGTAAGATCGAGACTTGTGTTATAGAACATTAATTCAATGATATATACCACAAACTAGCCGACGCGTACCAACTTCGCTGGGAGTTAAAATATAGTCTATACCACTCCTGAATAATGTAGCTTTCTAATTGTAAAAGAAATTTTCGTTCAATGTTTCCGAAGATTAGCCCTTACAAACAAACAACCAAAATAAACTACCTCTATGTAATATTAGTACTAGATTTTGTCGAGCATGAGGTGTGAATTTTTTTTTATGTTAGAGGGAGCCAAACGAGCAGGCGAGTCCTGTGATGTTAAGTGATCACCGCCGCCAATAGACAACTGCAACACCCGCGGAGTCACAGAAACGTTGCCGGCCTATAAAAAACCCCCACCCTCACCCACCCCCACTCATCGGACGGAGCATGGCGGCTGATAGCCGCCATTTAGGCGTCGGTCTTCTGTGGGAGTGTATTACTGCCCCGGACGAGCCGACCCATTCATGCTGCAGGCTCATACCACTACTTACTTATTGACAGCGACTATGGAAAGCATACACCCGCCTGCTGCGTCTCAACGTGCCCGTGCTAGCCGACGCCCTGGCGCCCGAGCTGTACCTGTTGGAGTGGCTGTACACGGCGTTCGCCAAGGCGATGCCCCTCGACACGGCCTGCAGGGTGTGGGACGTGTTCCTCAGGGACGGGGATACGTTCCTGTTCAACACAGCTCTTGGTTTGTATATCTATAAAAATAAATAGAATTGTGTCTGTCAATAATACATAAAAAAATGGCAATTGCATAGTGTGTTTGATCTGTTTCTTATTTTGTCTGTCTGTTTATCCAGAGTAATGTTCAGAGCTGATTGTCTTTGATGGGCTCTTAGAAGGGTTTAATTAGTTACAGATTAACACATAGACTACATTTTATTCTAAAAATATTTAAGGTCCTTTTCGTAAATTAAAAAAAAAGCCTGTAAGAAAATACGCCGCTTTGGACCCGAAACGTTGACAGTAATAAGTTACTAGCAGAAGAAATATTGCCCATAACCTAATGTACAATTGAAAATACTACAGAATGGACGTGTCATCTGCCAAAAAAAACAAGATAGCTAAAAGAATCGCTGAAATTCTCATTTTCACACATCTAATAACTACAGGTTCCCTTTCAAGATATTTATTTCACCGATAGCAAAATTTATTAAAAAATATTTTTCCCACAGGCATTCTCCACCTATACCAAGACGAGCTGAAAGACATGGACTTCATATCGGCCGCGCAGTTCCTCACAAAACTCCCAGAAGACCTGGATTCAGAGGCACTGTTCAAGAGCATCTCATCAGTCTCCATGACCCTTGACGGCATGACCTTCGAAGAGCTGGCCTCCTGCTGCGATGTTGAAGAAGATGACATCAACGTGAGGTTATGATACAAAATTAGGAGGTGGAGCGACATCGGCTTTTGGGAGATCGTCGATGCGCTTGCGTTCCGAGTCGGATTATAGTCTTGTGAGTAACGAGTTTATATGTCGTGCTATCTCTTTCTATTAGATTGATTGTTGCCATTAAAATCTAGACCTTATTGTCCATTGATAAAGTTCGAAGTTGAGGCTAGTCAGCCTAAATTTGAACATACCTGGTAGGTGATATTTCAATACAATTTTTCTTACGTTTATATTTCTGAACACAATATGATCTGATTATTTTTATATATACAATGTTCTAATGCAAAGTTGATGTACGATATTATTTTATTTATGTATATGTTGGATAAAATATATTTAGTTACATTTATATGAAAAGTTTTCAATGTAAAAACACAACCCTCCTTCTGCCGCAGTCGGGTAAAAAGGAAGAACGCTGTCAAATTAAACTGCAAGAAATCTATAAAGTCTAGAATGTAAATAATTGTTATTGTTATCACCCATTCGCCTTTCCAAATTTTTCACCATAAATTGTATATAATGATTATTTTGTATGTTAAAATTGTCTATGATTACTGAATTTTTTCCACCGTTTGGTTGTAGTCGATTTAAAATGTCATAAAATTGTAAATATAAATAGATAGATAGAAAATTGTATTAAAAGTTGTGCTGAGGCTTCGAATTTAAAACGATATATACTCACGGAGCCTGTGATTTTCTCGAATTTGAATCTTAATATTAGCGATACATGTTTCGAATTACTTTCTCTTTATTATATAATTCTTCACTGTTATCAATTCTATATTATTTTTTACATTAATTAGTTTTTTTTTCAACTGATTCAGATGTCAATGCAAATTTGACTTTAATACTATTTTCTGATATTTCAGTAGCATTTAAGTTATGCTGGCAACACAGAGGGAAATGTGGATAGACTTGTTATACATATTTAAGTTATTATACTCTCGTTACAACTTCGTTTCATTATGACAATAACATCCATACTGATATTAAAAATGTGAAAGTGTGTTTGTCCGTCTGTCACGACAAAAAGGAGCAACGGATAAGTGTGACCTTTTATGTGAAAAAAGTTGAAGGGCTAAAGAGTGATACAGGCTAATTTACAGGCTACTTTTTGTCTCTTACTATTCCTACACCCCAAATTGAACGCAAGAGAAGCCGCGGAAAAAGCTAGTCTAATATAAAATACAGTATTTTGTCTAATCTCTCATCACTTATAATTACAACCATCATGGCCCATTGAGTGTGAAAAACAACGCCATAAGGACGTATGTGTCGACTATAAAAACATATCATATCTTAGAATTTACAAAACGATATTTATTACTTCTCTTGGTACCTGTAACCTAGATAAATGTCTAGAATAAAAGGTTTATCTGTGAATATAATAAATAATATTATTATATGTACCGAGTTTGTAAATATGTGCATAGATGTTGTGAAGGCATATTTTCAAACAATGGAATGCCTTGCTGTTTAATGTTTTTTAATAATCGAATGATCTGCGTATATTATTAGTATAATTTAATAAATTTAACAGATTTCCTTATTTGTTAGATACTTTTTTAAATTAAATATGTATGTAGCTATCATATTTGTATAAATTTGATTTTTCTACTCATTATTCGTAATTATTTAAATGACTACTTTTTCAGATTTAATTATCTCACAAAAGTAATAATTATAAAAAAAAATAAAATAACACAGTTTAATTCAAATGAATGGGCATTAATAATGAAAATAAATTATACTATTACATTTAAAAATAATTATTTCTTTATGCTTTTTTTTATTATTTCTAAAGGAATGTTTAATAATAAAATTAAAAATAATATTGTATTTATGTATAACTAAACTAACCACATAATTTTTCTGTAAATAATATTATAGTATAGAAAAAACTATTTTATTGTCAATTAAACTATATTTAATAACGAAACACAACGAGTAGTAGGACCGGCCTAATAATTAAACGAAGTTTTTTCGAAAACTATTACTATTAATTAACTGTAGAAATGTTTTTATGTAATAATTGCTAGTTATGTATACTCATTTGTTTAAATATTTATCATTATATGTACATACATAGTATAGTACATTAATAAGTTTTTATTTATTACAAAAAACTAAGGTCGATCACGGGACCAAAATAATTTATTCTGATAATTTTCAGCATATTCAAATCACTTATAAATTATTATGACGAACGATTTATATATTTTTAAATTATGTGTAATATTTTATTTACAAATACAATCTGTGTCGTACTTGCGAATATTTTACTTTTGTTATGATAATTCTAATTTTAAATATGTAAACAAATACTTTTAATTGTGTATATATATATACACATATATATATATATGTGTGTATATA
>JADGIL010036345.1:0-14472 GCA_020352625.1 Cactoblastis cactorum
GGGCGGCGGCAGACCTCAGTACACAAGGAACAGCCGCGCCGCGACGTTCCTAGTACTCGCCCTGAAGATGGCCTTCTGAATAGGTCGAAACGGTCGTCGGCGTTACCGACTAAAATTAACGTGAATGAGCCGTGTAATACACTAGTTATGTCTTCTCGCGTAACTTTCAATAACATCGTATATAGTTGTACCACGTATTTTTTTATTATATTGTAGATTGTAGTTATAATAATAATGACATTTTGTGATGAAATACTTCATGAACTAAATTTTATCAACTTATTACAAATCACAAATCGATTATTAACTAAAATATATGATTGAAAAGTATTATTTAAACTTGATAACACAAATACACATTCACCTAGACAACTGAAGCCAAAACATGTCATAACATTAATTTTATATTTATGACTAGCTGATGCCCGCGACTTCGTCCTTCGATTTAACAATATTTGCAATACATAAAATACCCTTAAGAACCATACATTTTTTTGGGATAAAAAGTAGCCTATCTTTTATTATAGGTCGTAGTCCAAATTTGTGCCAAATTTCATCCAAATCCGTTCGGTAATTTTTGTGTGATGCGTGTACAAACATACAGACAGATAGACAAAAATTCTAAAAATAATCGTTTTGGCTTCTTAGGCCCTGTAAAGAGCCGCTATATATGTTTTTCTTAAATATCTCCCATTTACAGACATAGCTCAGTTACAATTTTATTATATGTATAGATAATTTTCATCTTACATGTTAGTACATACAGTATGGCGTTCCGTTAGGTACTGTTAGGTGCTCAGACTATTTAGGCAAATTGTATATACAAAAATAATCATTACAAGTTCTTTACGTAAGTTTTAGTTAGGCAACATTTATATTAGATGTACATAATAAAACATTAAAAGGAACATGTAACTTTATTAAACGTGTCCTATCAATGTAAATGAAAGAATAAGTAACGAACAAAATATATTTCGACATTTTCGATAAAGACATACCTATATAAAAAACAGTAGAATCTAAAAACAGTCATAATCTTTCCAAAATGGCTTCCATCTTCTGGTTTCTAGCATTATTAATACAGGTAAGTATTAATTCAATTTGATAAAAAAATGCAAAACAAGTGACCTTAATTATTGACGTTCATTAATAATTAACCTTAACCTTTTTGTTATAGGGTTCATTCATATCTGCCGAAATAAAAGACGTTGATGTTACCGAAAACGCGACCCGAGAAATTCTAAACAAGGCACCTGAAGAAAGTACATTGAAAAATCTCAAAGATGTTAACAAGGAGTGGTTGGACATATTTCTACTACCCGGTAGCAGCTTTTCTCCCGCTGCATCAAAGATGGCGCAAGTGACGCAATCAGACAAAACTGTAGAAGAACAATTAGAGGATATTAAGAATCTCGCTAATCAAATCACTCTAGCTATCCAAAGTGAAATGGCTAACTTGCTATCATACGCTCTGCAGGACGTTGAAAAACACGAAAAAGAAGACAACACATTAAGGAAAAGACGATCAATTGAATCACCCATGGACAGCACCCGCATGGTCATGAGATTATTAAAACACATCAAGTCTAATAATGAGTACCAAAACATTGCTATTGAAAAAATGATGACTGCTCAAGAAATCGCTGACAAATACGGCATTGAATACAATCCTGACCCAGAAATACTTACTGACCTGGCCATCGCTGCCAACGAACAAGCAAAAGAGATGACTTCCATCCTAAATGACGCGTTACAGCTAAGCAACAAGACCAATCAAACCGTATTTATTCCTGTTGATGAAACGCCAGTTGTTAATAACACTGAAAATAACAACAATACTTACTATACGTATTCAATGCATATTCCCGTTGAAGAGATTGGATTACAAAACACAATGCCTCATCATCAATACTATCCTGATATGATCCAAGGTAACCAATACCAGGACTTCAGCTTCTATCCAGAAACTCAAATAGTTGCTCCTCCCGTGCACCAACATTACGTACCTCAAACAACACCAATGCCAAACTTCTACGAGCCAATGACGTTCTTTCCATCCCAAGAGTACTATCCTCAGTATAGTCGTATGGAGCCTGTTACTACAACTACGACTATAGTGCTACCTTTTGTAGAACATTTTGAATCAGAACCTGAATTGGTGGGAGAAGAATTTGAAGAAACTGTAACATCTAAAGTGTTTGTGGACCATGAAGACCCAGCGGCCACTACAGTCAACCATGTGATGACTTATACCGTTTCGGAAAAGTCTCATTTCAAACGACCTCAGGTAGAAAAATTACCACAGCAAATGCAGTACTACTTTTTCTTGATTTAAATGTAAAGTGATTATAAACCTTACTCCACCAATGCTGTGCGATGCCCGACCCATCGTTGTGTTATGGACAAGTAACAAGAATCATGACCGATAGGACTAATCTTATAAGTTAATGAAAACGCATCTGGAGTAATCTCTAAATAGCTATGAGGGAGTCCAGTCTTTATATAGATAATAACAGTATATTTTTTATAGTTTTTCTTTTTATGATGCTATGCTAATTTATATTGATAAATTTCTCGACTCATTACTTGTAATAAAAATTTCATACGCACATGAACGTAATGTAATATATTTATATTGTTATGTAAACTATAAATAAAATGAAACCAATGATATACTTTACCAACTTTAATAGATTTCAATAAATATACAAACTTAATTTCTAAATCATAAATTACTTCATTGCTTTGGTGATGCTTTGGTATTTGAACCTCATTGAAGGAGATTATTTTACAAAATGAACAAAATATCAATAAAAATATCTTAGAAGTACATTTTAAGTTTTTAATTGGTAACATTATTTTAGCCTCCTCTGAACCTGTCTAGTAAATATTCAATGGTTTTATCCCACATTATTTTTTACAATTCATATTTTGGATTGTTTCTTGTTTTTTATATCAGATACTAAATTTATTTGGTACTATTTTATATCTAAGCATATGTAAGGAAAAGTAAGGCATAACTTTATTTTTTTATACGAGTTGAATAAAAACAATTTAAAAAATATAAACAATTATATCCCCCTCTTAAAAGGTTTCTGATTTTAAATAATATAAAAAAAAAACAAAATTAAAAAAAGAATCATCAAAATCGGAGCTGTTCTTGAGGAATTTCGAGAAAAATCCATCATTGACACGACTAACATTAACGATTTATAAAATAATTTAAAATCAATATAAATCATAAAGATGAATATTAGTAAATGCTACTATTTACATAAATATAATAAAATTACTATTTTAAATACATATTTTATACAATATTTCTTTTTAAAATGTTACTTAATCGTTTTACTTAATAAGGCACTTTCTTCTTATCACTTAATGACGACCTCTGTGGTATAACGGTTAAAGTAGTTGACCGATACTCAGAAGGTCCCGGGTTCGATACCCGATCAGGTTGCAAATAAATGCATTTATGTATGCATTTATTATATAGTTTGGGGGCTAATTTGTATGATTTGTCCCTGTATATTTATTTTAATTAAAACTGGTATATTTTAATACGTCAATCGAAGGTAGCTGATTGGATTGCACGACTCCGCTATCTTCAGGAAAATATCAGTGTTACATACTAGCAAATATGAAATCGAGTTGTATACAAATTTCCTAACGAATTATTTCTTCACATTTTAGGTAGTAATAAGGCACTTTAAGGCCGTAATAAGGCCTTTAGTATTAAGACAATATTTTATGCAAATCTAGGAGCAAAAGAAAAATGTAGGCTGTGCAGATGGTCAGAGTTGCGCTTGACTTAAACACCAAAAATTATGGACCCGAAAGACCCCCGACCACTTGGCTGACGATGATCCGTAAAAATCTAAGGGATAAGTTGACGGAAGACGCAGCGCTAAGCAGAACTTCGTATAGAAAAATGACCAGAAGGGCCGACCCCAATTAAAGATGGAAGAAGATCGTGAAAGAAGAAGAGGATATGTAGATTATAAAAGTCTATCAAGGGAAAGGGCTTAAACCAGGAGATTATCAAAGGCGATGGGCAAACAATCTAACACTCTGAATCTTCATTCTGCCAATAAATCTACTATCTTGTAGACTGGAGGAGCCTTTGGAAGTCTAACGACTCATGGATCTGCCTCCCGCGTAAGTTATGAAGACGTGACAACGTATATGTATTATAGTATTTCGCCCACAAACTTATGTGGAAATATCGCAGATATTTCCAAACAAGATATTTTTTATTTCGTCTATTGACGAAATTCGACTTTGATATTTCGACTCTATATAATAATAATAATAGCCTTTATTCGGACCCAAAATATAGATAATATGTAGTTACAAACAACAATTTACGACAATTTTATGTCCGTTTGTCTATTGAAAAATACCTTCTTCAAACCCTTCCACTTCTCTCTGTTCTCCACTTTCCTTGTACAGATAACACCAGCAACTTCCTTGATGTCTTCTACCCATATTCTGCAAGGCCTCCCTTTATTTCTGGTCAAGGGCTTAGAGCATTTACAAATGGAGAAGGCAAAACTACGCATTCCCCTCAGCAAAAATTGGTGGCCATGTGACCATTCACGTTATATAAAACTAGTTTGTGAACGGTCGGCGCTATTTTGTGTCAATACGTGTCGTCGATAAGAGCTCGCAAAAATTTGTTTTGTGCTGTTTACTAGTGTAAGAGGCGTTCTGCTACTTTAAATTTGCATAACTAAGGCATTTCCTATCACATATAAGTATGAATTTTCCACCAATATTGTTTAATTTAAATACAATCGCGAAATGTTGTTAATGTCAATGCGATACATTTGCGATAGAAAACTGTCGTTTACGTTAGTAGCTCGAACGCAGTAGAGGGGATTTTTTGAGTGTGATATATTATTCTTTGTGTGAGTTTGCAATAACACGAAAGTTGTCAGTGTTTTTAGTTATGAAGATTGCATAGTGTGCTATACGTGTGCAACTCGCCCCCCGCAGAAATTGGCTGAAAAAATTGTTCGGCGTTTGTTGCTTATACCGTCTCCATAGGTCAAATGCTCTAAACCAACAAATAAATAATGATAAATAAATAACCTCTCCAAGATCCTAAACGGAATTAAAAAAATAAAATAATTACGACATGATTTCGGAGGTCTGTGAATATTTTTAAGCTATTGCATAGCTTTTATCTGAGGCTCTGAGCGCGGGGACCGAATGTAAAAATTCCGTAACGAAAAAACCTAACACAAGCCGTGTATCGTCGGTTCAGTTCGGCAGACTTCGGCTCGGTGTTTAGCAAAATAAAATAAAAATTTGAATCATCAATAGTATCTTCTTATTTTTGAATAAATGCTATGCAATAGCTTTACCGCGGCAGTCCTCGAGTGCCACACGTATTTTTTTTCCATTGAAATGTGCAGGTATGTGGCCATGGCTAAAAGATAAATATTCTAAGGTTATTAAGAAAAAAAATCTTTTAAATGAAGACATTCACATAGATCATAATTACTTATTTCGCATACTGAAATATTTTTATTGCAAAACTTGACTATATACAGAACACCATTTCAAATCCAAAAATGGCGACGTCACAACTTTATTTTCCATACAAATAAAATCTCATAGATACATTTTTAAAACCATTAAAAAGAGTATCTAATTTGGCTCGTTCGATGTGCGTTAAAATGGTCCCACCTACTTTGTCCTGTTAATCAGTACTCTACGGTTTTCAAGGGGGTTAACTATCTATGCGTGTAGTATGCGGCGTAGGCACTGTTGTGACCCGTGTGTGGTTGATACCTGGAAAAAATTGATATTAATTTATTTCTTTACTTCTTGACATATGTTTTAATGTAAAACTAGCTTGGTAGCTTGGGACTAGGTTGGCATAGTGGTATGAGTCTGCTCCATGTTTTTTTTTATTCTGCAGCATGAATGGGCCGGCTTGTCCGGGGCAGTACCACACTCCCACAAAAGCCCGACGTCTGAATAGCGGCTTTCAGCCACTATGCTCCGTCCTGTGAGTGGGAGAGTCGGAGGCCCAACTTCCCCGCCCTTCCCATTTGGGAAGGATGGGGGCTTTTTAAAAGCCGGCAACGCTTTTGTGACCCCGCGGGTGTGCAGTTATGTATGGGCGGCGGAAATCACTTAACATCGCGTGACCCGCCCGCTCGTTTGCCTCCCTCTTACATAAAAAAAAATGGCTTATGCCCACGACGTCGTCCGCGCGTAACTACTATTAAATAAATAAATATATAGGGACAATTCACACAGATTGAGTTAGCCCCAAAGTAAGTTCGAGACTTGTATTATGGGATACTAACTCAACGATACTATATTTTATAATAAATACATATGTATATTGATAAACATCCAAGACCCAGGCCAATCAGAAAAAGGTCATTTTCCTTCATGATCTGACCGGGGATCGAACCCGGGACCTCCTGGGTAGTGGCCAGATACGTTAACCGTTACACCACATACAAACGTCCGCAAGCGCTCGGCTCAGAGGCGTACGGCTGAGTGAGTTGGGGACACGGCTTCCGTTATTTGACTTGATACAATGATCCCAGATTAAGCGATCTTACTTAAAAAGTATATGAGGTATAAAACCATGATTTACCGAACTGGATGCGCGTGCGCAGCGTACAAAGGTCCGCAAGCGCTCGGCTCAGAGGCGTATGGCTGGGTGAGTTGGGGACACGGCTCTGCTTGTGTGGGCTCGCGCCTGCGCGGTGCAACCCGTTGCTGATTTTGTTCTGGAGGGCTGGAATGATAAAAAATATTGATTTTTATTTTGACCTGCGTGGTGTAACGGTTGACGTACTTGACCACTACTCAGTAGGTCCCGGGTTCGATCCCCAGTCATGATGGAAAATGACCTTTTTTCTCATTGGTCTTGGTTTTGGATGTTTATCTATATGTGTATTTATTATATAGTATCGTTGTACGGGAAGAACCACACTCCCACAGAAGACCGACGCCTGAATTCCGGCTATCAGCCGCCATGCTTCGTCCGGTGAGTGGGAGAACCTGAGGCCCAACTTCCCCGCCCTCCACATTTGGGGAGGGAGGGACTTTTTATAGGCCCGCAACGCTTTTGTGACCCCGCGGGTGTTGTAGTTGTCTATGGGCGGCGATGATCACTTAACATCACATGACCTGCCTGCTCGTTTGTCTAACATAAAAAAGAAAATACAAAAAACAATTAATTTAAGAGGCTCCTACGCAACAAATGTGTTTTTGTAGTTAAAATTTAGTTCATGCCATCTTAAAAGCTGTTTATAATACACATCTGTTTCCTATAACTTCAAGAAATTAGTACATTTAACCACATGTCAGCATTTTTTTTTACACTTTGGTGACGACCTCTGTAGCATAGAAGTTAACATATGTCTGTTCGCTATTTAAAAGATCCCGGGTTCTAGACCCAGTTTGGTCAAGATGGCAAATAGTCTTTTCTTAGCGGGCCAAGTTACAAGCATTTCAGTTTACTATTTTCTGAAAACTGATATGCAACATCGTTACTCGGCAGGCGGGTCACGTCATGTTAAGTGATCACCTCCGCCCATAGACAACTGCAACACCCGCGGGGTCACAGAAGCGTTGCCGGCCTATAAAAAGCCCCCACCCTCCTCAAATGGGGAGGGTGGGGAAGTTGGGCCTCCGGCTCTTCCACTCACCGGACGGAGCATGGCATGAAGTAATAAATATTTATATTTTAATCAAGCTACAGACTACCAGCCTTTCGCAACGACTACTACTGAGAAGTAATGACGAAAGTAACTCAAGCAGTCTTGGTCCCTATCACAGAGCATAGAAGGTATCGCGGCTACCGAGCGGCCGCGATCCCTTCTATGCTCTGTGGTCCCTATTATGTCAAAAGAGCTAATTAAGTTTACGTGCTCCACCTTAAACTTCATCGTTACCTCCCATTAGGCAAGATTTAAAACGTCAACTAACGATTTAAAACACTTATAACACTCAAGTCAAAACTTAAAACCAAAACAATTTATTTGTCAATCATGGCTATATCACTAGCTGTTGTATAATTAAATTAAATATCTTTTAGCAAAAATCATGTTTTTACTTTGATTAAATCAAGAGAAAAATTAATACAAAAAACCGGCCAAGTGCGAGTCGGACTCGCGTACGAAAGGTTCCGTATCAATATCTAAGAAAAAAATCTACATATCATTATCGCTTTAAAACAAATAAAATCTTTCGCCTTTTAGTATTAAATAGTATAGATTAGTCATATTAATAAAGCATCTAGGCCCGCCCAGAGGCGGAGTCATATTACTTCGAGCTAATACCCTATTTTGACAGCCAACGACAAATGACATACACACGTCATCCGACATTATTAATCGGCGATACCAGGAAGCGAGAAAAAATGATATATCTTTTTCACTGTTTACACATATGGCTTCGTTTTTGTATCCTCTGATTAATGATTTGGTTGTTATTTTAGTAGGCGATGCTTTATTTGTGAAATACGATTCGGAATCATCAGTCGTTTAGGTCGAACGATCGATAAAAGTCATCCTAATTTTATAAAGAGACTAGCTTTTGCCGGCGGCTTTTCGCGTGGAATTTGGTCTGCCACTTAGACCTACTTATTTAAGACAAATAATCCTACGGTATATCATATTTGTGTAAATTCAATGGTTAAGGCAGCGTACGCCAAGATAACTCTCAGAGGGTAGATTTTTCCCGACTTAATTGGCATATTTTATATTATGTCAGAGGGAGGCAAACGAGCAGGCGGGTCACGAGAAGCTAAGTGATCACCGCCGCCCATAGACAACTGCAACACCCGCGGGGTTACAGAAGCGTTGCCGGCCTATAAAAAGCCTCCGCCTTACCCAAACCGCCTTCACCGGACGGAGCATGGCGGGTAATAGCCGCCATTAAGGCGTCGGTCTTCTGTAGGAGTGTGGTACTTCCCCGGACGAGCCGGCCTATTCAATTCATGCTGCAGGCCTGAAAAAGCATGCAGCAGGCTCATACCACTACGAATCCTTTAATCAACGATCCCACAATTCAGATAAGCGTAGCCGAGGTTTTTTAATCTTGGCTCTGTCTACCCGGTAAGGAATGAAGACGTTATTCCTACTATAACTGTAATAGGTATTTTTATATTTCTAAACATAAAAGTACTGAAATTAAAAATTATTTATTTTTAAGAAACAGTTTTTAATATTAAAATTTTATCATGCCCTGTGTGGCTCACGACTCGGCTCTGTCTACCCCATAGGTTATAAAGACGTAATATTGTGTCTGTATAAATTTAATATATAACAAAATGAGATTTATTACAAAAGAACAACCAATGCAGTGGCGGTAACAGTGGTTAACTTTCTGTAAACAAATTAAGAGCCGAGTTCACAATTCACAAACTTTTTAAACGACTGATTAATACTTAAACAGCTGATTTAATAGTTTTTCGTATTCACCACACGTTAACCAACGATTATGGTTGCCTATTTCAGCCTTTCCCTGTGGGCGATAACGCCCCCTTGTGGGCGCTGCAGGCCTAATGTTAGTAAGTTAAGAGTGTTAAGAGGTTGGGTAAGAGGCCCAATAAAAATGGGGGCGTTGTGTATAATAGTGGTTTATAAGTAGATTCTAAAATGGGGGCGCTAAAAAATAATTTATTCTCAAAGTGGGTAGTACACAAAACAAGTTTGGGAATCCCTGACCTATTTAAACAAGCGTTGAGATTTAACCGTCCGTTTAGTAAATCACCTGATTAGATCAAGTCGGTGAACTCTTGCCTAGTATACATTTGCGCTCTTTCTGGATACATTTGTTTACGTAATGTATTTAACTATGTAATATACATTGTTAATTTTGATTATTACACAAATGCTTTTTGTGTTACAAAACAAAATTATCTACTAACTAGCTAATGCCCGTGACTTCATCCGACCAATGATATAATATCTTGTCACTCCCTTGCTCGGTTACAATAAATTATATCCCACGAGAAACGTACATTTTTCCGGGATAAAAATTAGCCTATCTTTTAATCTAGGTCATAGCCCATCGCTGTGCCAAATGTCATCCAGATCTGTTCGGTAGTTTTTTTGTGATGCGCGTACAAACATACAGACAAAAATTCTAAAAGCCCCTATATATGTTTTTCTTAAATATCTCCCATGTACAGACATAGCTCAGTTACAATTTTATTATATGTATAGATAACGAATGGTGATAAAATAAGAACGATTCCGTATCGTTGCATATGCTATTATTAAATTTATATGTCAGTTAACTTATTATATACATACTAACTAGCGACCCGCCCCGACTTCACATAATCAAAACCTTCCGTGTGAATCAAAAATTTTGCAAAGCGTCGTCTATTCGAGTCTTACTTACGACTTTTGGGTCCGTCTACCCCGTAAGGGACAAAGATGTGAAACTGTAATAGATGCACTTTTATATTACTAAAAACAAAGTTTATAATCACACTAGCTGATGCCCGCGACTTCGTTTACGTAGATTTTACTCTGGTATAATAAGTTATATCCCTCGAAAACCGTATATTTTTTCGGGATAAAAAGTAGCCTATCTTTTATTCTAGGTCATACTCCATCGCTGTACCAAATTTCATTTAGATCCATTCGATAGTTTTTCTGTGATGCGCGTACAAACATACAGACAGACAAAAATTCTAAAAACAATTGTTTTGGCTTCTATAGACTCTGTAAAGAGTCCCTTTATATTTTTTTCTTAAATATCTCCCATGTACAGACATAGCTCAGTTACAATTTTATTATATGTATACATAGATTACATTCTAAAATAAATAAATAATATTCTTGACATAATCGCTTTATTAGTACTGAAGATGATTCATTATTCATTTATGAACAGACTTCGAAAAGGAGGTTCTCAATTTAATCCTTATCGTAAGACTATAAGCGACACCCCTAATTTCGTAAACAAATGATATTTGGTGCTCGATCAGTTTATTGAATGTGAAACTTTTTTTTTAAATATTAAGAAACTTTGTTTATTACTTTAACATTTTCCCGCCTTCTCCTCCAATTATATTCATTGTTGATGGTACATAAAATTATGTTGTAGTTAATCTCATGTAGGTCTGCTATTGGTCTGGACGAAAAACAGACGCTGACGAGGTGTGCGCTGATTGGCGAGTAAGTATATAGGTGATTAATCTACATTATTTGCGCAGGCGCAGCTACAGGTGATAACGTTATATGCAGCTATTTGAATGTATTTGTAAATCATCTTTTTTTATGTACCTAAGATGGAGGCAAATGAGCACGCGGGTCACGTGATGTTAAGTGATCACCGCCGCCCATAGACAACTGCAAAACCCGCGGGGTTTACAAACAAACAAGGTTAGAAACTTTATCTCTTTATAAAATTTGTATTGTAAACTCTCTAGAGGAAGAATATAAAATGAAATTATATCCACGTGGCATCAAAGATATAATAAATCTTCTAACACATTATTAAACGCACATTTGGTCTAATTTAACGGAAACTTAACATTTTAAAAGCAACCCTTTTTTGGCGGGAAATGAGAAGTGTCCGCCATAACTGTCCCGTAACTCTTTAGTCTACGGCTAAGTCGTAAAAGTAAATTGTCCCCGGCTGCTGAAACGATGCTCTGTAGTCTATGGGTATTGTAACTTTGTTTAAATTGCATTTTATTTACGGATTAAGGTTGATTCTACATATTTACATTACTTTTTAAAGACTTCATCTGAATTATAATAAATAATGCAGCACTTTTACAAATTTCAATTTAAGATTAACGACTGTTGAATTTAAAAAAAAATCAAATTCAAAATTATTTTATTTGCTAAAACACAATATACGTGACACAAGATTGAAGCCTCCTTTTAGGCGTAAGCCTGTGCCAAGAGGCTCCGCTCCTTCATACAAGCACAATTATCTTTGTGTGTGCGTGTGTGTGGGTGGGTGTGTGTGGGTGTGTGGATTGGATGGGTGTGGGTGTGTGCGTATGAACGTTTACTTAGGTAACATCCTATCAAACGAAAGTAGAATACTTTAGATGTCTACTTATCTAAGTACATTATATAAAAGCTAAAAGTTGTCGACTGAATGACTCACTCACAGGATATCTCAGAAACAAGCGCTACTAGTTTCGAATTCTACATGGGTTTATACAAAATTCCCAAGGAATCAGGAGCTATAGGACGCGAGTGTAGCCGCAGTAAAAAGTCAATAAATAAATATAAGGGACAATTCACACACATTGAGTTAGCCCAAAAGTAAGTTTGAGACTTGTGTTATGAGATACTAACTCAACGATACTAAATACATAATATAATATAATAAATATATATATAGATAAACATCCAAGACCCAGGCCAATTAGAAAAATGTCATTTTCTTTCATGACCTAACCGTTGATCGAACCCGGGACCTTCCTGAGTAGTGGTCAAATACGTTAACCGTTACACCACGGAGGTCGTCAAAGATAGTTTATTAATATAGATTCTGATCTACAGAACTTTTTATTTTTTACTTTATTTTTTTATATGGTATGAAGCCACTACTTGAAGTGGTGTGGAGTCTGCTGCTTGCTTTGTTAGCCTGCAACATGAATGGGCCGGCTCGTCCGGGGAAGTACCACACTCCCACAGAAGACCGACGCCTGAATGGCTGCTATCAACCGTCATGCTCCGTCCGGTGAGTGGGAGAGCCGGAGGCCCAACTTCTCTGTCCTCCCCAAATGGGGACGGCGGAGGTTTTTTATAGGCCGGCAACGCTTCTGTAACCCCGTGGATGTTGCAGTTCTCTATGGGCGGCGGTGATTACTTACCATCTCGTGACCCGCCTGCTCGCTTGCCTCCCTCTGACATTAAAAAAAAAGAAAAAAATCCAAAATGTAAAGCTGTAAAGTTCTGCCATACTATCATCAGTGTAGATACGGCCTTAAGTTGATTCATGAGCTGTGTTGTGACATGGGACATTAGAAAATGTGGTTTCGTTTATTCAATCGTAAAATGTGTGTTACAATGCAAACGATGATTTGTGTTGACAAAAATGTGGAAAGGGCTTGCATATGGAGTTAAGTAAGGGTTCTACGGAGGAGAAGAAATGACGTCACTATTATAAACTATCCAAAAGCTAACAGAAGAACGACGCCTGAGTGGCGGTTATCAGCCGTCATGCTCCGTCCGGTGAGTGGGGGACTCTGCCGAACTGAACCGACGATACACGGCTTTGCTGCATTGCTGTGCCGGTTGGAGTGTTAGGTTTTTTCGTTACGGGATTTTTACATTCGGTCCCCGCGCTCAGAGCCTCAGATAAAAGCTATGCAATAGCTTAAAAAAGAACTATCTAATTCGGTTCATCCGTTTCGAAGCTATGATGCCACTGACAGAATGACACACACCCCTGTTTTTGCGTCGGGGGTTAAAAACATACTCACCACTCATCTGGATCGCAGTCTCTGAAGCCCTTCGCGAACGGATTGCTCGCTATTTTCAGTTGCGTTATCTGCAACAAGTAGTCATAGACATAGTATTTTAGTTAATTAAATCTTTATAGTATTCTAAATAATTAACGCTTGCAGCATTTTCGATATTAATTGTATATAAATCCGATACATATGGGGAGTGGGAAAGCCGGAGGGCCAACTTCTCCAAAGGTTTTTTATAGGCCGGCAACGCTTCTGTAACCCCGCGGGTGTTGCAGTTGTCTATGGACGGCGGTGATCACTTAACATCTCGTGACCCGTCTGCTCGTTTGCCTCCCTCTGACATAAAAAAACACTTAAAAATAATTATTAAAAAAAAACAAACTACCCGACTGCAAATGACTGACTAAAAAGGGGAAAACAAGCTTTGTATATATCCTACTAATATTATAAATGCGAAAGTTTGTGAGTATGTCAGGATGTTTGTTACTCTTTCACGCAAAAACTACTGAACCGATTACGATGAAATTTGGTATGTAAATAGCTGAAGACCCAGAATAACATATAGGCTTTTTATTCCGGAGTTTCGGGATTGATTCCTAATTGAATTTCATAGGGTTTCCACGCGGACAAAGTCGCGGGCGGCCTCTAGTTTTAAATAATTGCAGGCGGGACAAATCAATCTATGAGACGTCGTTGTATCGTTGTTGTTGTGTTTACCCAACTAACAAATTAACGGTGTTTAATAGTTAAGTTAACGTTTTTCATTTACTTGTTGGTTCTATAAAGTGGTCGTATAAATGTAGTTGTCGACGTTTATACAACGCGAAATAGGCCCAAATTACACGACATTATAGTTATTTAGGAGTTACATCAAGAACTATTTCAACGTTGCCTAAATCTATATATATAAAAGCGAAAAACACTTACTCACTCATCACGAAATCTCAAAAACTACTCAGTCAATGAAGATGAAATTTGGCATGAAGGTAGATTGTAACTAGGAGACGTCCGCTAAGAAAGGATTTTTGGAAATTCCATTT